>JAVSCE010014629.1:0-14818 GCA_032199065.1 Smutsia gigantea | reverse complement strand
ATCTTGAGAGATCTGGCTCTCTACAGGAATAGAGACTTCAAATTCATGGCCACAGGAAATTGGATGAAAGAACTGATCTTGTACTTTACATAAAAGCCTCTCATCACTTCTATCTTTCTTTGTGCGATGAAAGGTTTCCATGAATGCCACAGAGGGAAAAGGGAGTGGGTTTTTCTCAGAGCATTTTATTTTGGGTTTGCTCCTAGGAATTTGAGAAAGACAAATAGAAATGGAATTTAAACATGTAATTTATTTTTTAAAGAAGAAATAGTAATAGATGGTAGTTAGCTATTGGAAATCAGCCAAAGTTTTGTGGATATATAATGCACTGATGATCTGAGAAGCTACATAGTTTGTCATTAGTAAATCAGAGAAAGACTTAAGAGAAATGTTACAGAGAAACTTTAAGCTTTACAAACTGATGGACTGACACATTTACATACCATAGTTTCTTGACAGCTCCTTTATTGTATGCAAATTTCCCATCTCACTAAAGTAACCTGGGCAAATATGGAGGGAAAGTCATTCCAGGCAGAAGTAACACTGGGCAGAAATAGTAGTATGAGACAACAGTATGTGGAGGCAGTGCAAAGAGTTCGTTTAATCCTCTTGGAGTATAAAGTGTAAAAAGGGGCTGGATCATTCAGAGTTCATGTGCAGATAATAGAAACTACTTTAGCAATTTTAAGATAATTGTGGAGAAATGTGAACAGAAACCAAATGAAAGGACACTTACTCAAGAGGATCAAGAGTAGCTATTACATCAAGTAAAATCAGGGCTGAGGAGTGTTTAGAGGCTTTGACCATTAGGAAATCTTTGATATCCTTAACAAAAATAGTCCAAGGAGTAAACTGGGGCCATACTGCAGTGATTAAGTATGAATGGTAGATGAGGAAGAGAAAGTGGGGTAATCTGTATGTTCTTGGAGATTGTCTCTTAAGGGAAGGAAAGTTTTACTTGAGGAAGAATGGAAAATGGAGGGACAGTTTTATCTTAAGCTGCAAGAATTTTAAGCAGGTTTGGATGCAGTTCAGTTAAGAACTGAAGACACAGGAAGAAGACAGATACTAGATGACTACAGATTTGGAGAAGAAAGATCCAGAGTCTAGGAGGCAATGCTGTTCTTAGATAAAAGGAGTGTTTCTCTTAGAAGAGTCAAAGGAGGAAAGCTTGGGTAAAGTAGATGTATTTGTAAACTGGGGAAAATAAGGGAGGGGAAATCACACCTGATAGGTTATTTTCTTGATGATGAAAGAGGCAGATCATCTGCTGAGAGAAGGGAGAATAGGTTGGGGGTGAGAAAGGGTGGGGTAAGAAGTTTGAGGGAGAAATAGGTTGGGGGAAATGAGCCAGAAGTGATCCGAGACCCATGTCAGAATTGCTAAGCAGGCCTGACCTTGAAGAAGTGAGGAGATATCTGAGAAAAGGCATAAAGTAATATCATAATTGTCATGACCTTGAGATATTTGGTCTTTGAGGAAGTGGTGTGAGTATTTAGAATGGTGGTATTCTTCTAAAAAAGATATTGTTTTGGAGCTGTCCACCTGATGATTAGGTAAGGCTTTTAAATCGTTAGCATCATCATCGCCTGTTAATCATTAATATGATTAACTTTTTATTTCTACTGCAACCTTGAGTACTTTGAATAGGAATGAAATAAATGGTAGAAGTGTATCATTAAGCAAAGAATTTTCTAAGGACTTGCTTTTGAAGAATTCTTCTGTTTCTTTTCTGATGACTGAAAGTCATCATTTTAGGTTAAACCTGATTGGAAAATTGAGAAATCTGCCCAACAAATTGAGTAAGAACACTGAAAAGATGCTTAACATTTTTAGTCACCAGGGATATGGTGACTAAAATTAAACCACAATGAGATACCATTATATACCTATTAGACTATCTAAAATTAAAAAGATTGATCATATCAGGTATGGACAAGGATGTGGAACAACTGGAATTTCTCATGAAGTGCTTGCTGGTGGGAATGAAAATGGTTCAATCACTTTGGAAAAAGGCAGTTTCTCAGAAACACAGACACCCACTTCATATAACCAAGACATTCCATCCTCATATGCTATAAACATTTGTGTATAAGTCTGCATAGACTACCCAAGAGAAAAAAAAATATGTCTATACAAAGATACACGCAATGTTCATAGCATTTTGGTCAAAAAATGGAAACAAAAATGTCCATCAATGGGTGAATGGATAAATAAATAGTGGTATAACCATATAATGAAATACTACTTGGCAACAAAAGGAAATAAACTAGTGATGGCACAGGTACATAGATGAATCTCAAAATAATTATGAGTTAAAGAAGTCATACAAAAGAGAGTACAAAATGTATTGTTCCATTAATAAAACAGTCTAAAAAATCCATGCTTATCTATCATGAAAGAAAACAGATTAGAGGCTGTCTGAAGATGGTGGTAGGGATAGGAAGGGAGATCAAAAAAAGCACAAGGAAACTCTTGTGGGTGATGCATATATGTTCATTATCTTGAATGTGATGATGGTTTCACAGGTATAGTCATAGGTCATAACTTAGAAAGTTGTTCACTTTAAATATGTGCAGTTTATTATACTTTAATAAAGCAGTTACAAAAAATAACATGTATGTTCAATAATTAGAGAATAATTTGTTATATAGTAGTAAATTTTTTGAACCCCATATCTTTGAAAAATCATGTTTCTGAAGATGATTTAATATCATCAGAAAATGCTCATAATATTCAGAGACAAGTACAGTTCTGATTTTTAACAGTATGTTAATATTTGTTGAGTGCTGAATGAATGATATAGTGTTAAATGAAAAAGCAAGATACAAAAAATGCATATATAATTTAACATGTTCCCAACTGTCGTAACTCTCTCCTTATCTTTCATGGCTGAAAGGAAATTCCTCAAAATGCTAACATTGGTCATCATTGTGAGGTGGAATGACATCTGATTTTTACTTTCTTCTTATGCTTTTGGAGCTTTTCTAAAGTTAAGCTTCCATTTCTTTCTTTCACAAGCACACAAAAACTTAATAAATACCCCTTCAAAAGATTCCTTCCCATACAGGAACTCCTTGGTGCAAATATTTTCAGAAAATACATCAGTCTAATTGAGGCAGAGAGCATCTTTTCCTGCACCTCTTGCACAGTAACGTGCTACTGAATGGTGAGAGATTTTAGTGTGGGATGATGGGTGTGCTGGAAAGAAAGGCAATTATACTAACTGCAGCCTGCAGCTAGTTTGTGATATACAGCCTAGAAGGCCTATTTAGAAATATGTTTTATGTAGCCTCAGGAGTTTGCTTACCTTTATCACTCCACCTCTAGCAGTCTCTTGGTAAAATGAGGTCAGACTAGAGTAAATTTCCTGGACCACTCCCCAGCACAGCTCTGTCAGGAAATGTTCATGAAGATGTCCTGATGAGAAAAGGAGAGAAATTGTGTGTGGGTGTTCCTGTAAAATGCAGATAACTCCTCAGTCTTTTGTCCAGTCAACATTCAAAGGTGGGCCTTATGCACTTTTGACTTCTTTCCTCCTGATTCAAAAGAAAACCAGGATAGAGCGAGGCCTGTGGGGTGAAGGCAACGGAGGAAGGCTTGTGAAGTGCAGGTCAAAGGTGCCGAGAAGTTGAGCAAGCTCTTATGCACAGATGTGCCTATATTACCTTCCTCCAAAATATGAGGGACATTTCCTGTGAGACTTCTGTTCTGCTTTTTCTGCCCGGGTGGAGAAAGGCAATGACTAGATGCTGTCTGCAGTGTGGTGTGATTTGGCGGGACAGGGTGGGGCTGGGGTCTGAGGGAGAGATGTTGATGAGACCCAGGTGATGTTCATACCTGCAGAGCCAGGATGTTGGGATTGTATCTTACAGCCTGAAACATGAAAATTAAAAATAAAATGGGGCTTGAGCTTGGGGTGGACAGGGCCGGAGATGCGCCCCACCTGGAAGCAGCAAGGAGGTGATAGATAACAGCTCTTTGAGTTTGCAATGAAAAGGGGCCTCCAGTAAACCGACATTGCATAAAATGGGAAAGAAACAGAATGGAAAGTATAAAATTGTTGAAGAGGCACAGCCTGAAGAAACTGTGGTGCAAAGAGCACAGGAGCAGTGTGTAGTGAATGAGAAGGGGGAGTAGATCCTGAAGTGGAAGAAGATGCTGACAATATTGGAAACCTGAAGAAAATTTAGATTGTCTGGGGTTAACTGAACCATTTCTTAATTGTCAAAGAGCAGGTAAAGAAAAGAATGGTACAAAAAGAGAACCTTTATCTGACAGTGAATCTGTTGATAGCAAATCAGAGATGCTGCTGACAAACCAAGAGGCTTTGCAGAGGGCTTGAAACGGAAGGAATAATTGGTACCACAGACAGCAGTAGAGAATTAAGGTTTCTCATGAACCAGAAAGATTCAGATGAGGTAAACCTGGTGCTGGCAAACGAAGCAAATATGAAGTTTTCTCAAAATGTAATTGCTTTTTATGAAAAGAGGCTAACTTGGCATTCTTATCCAGAAAATGAAACTGAATAATTGTTTGCAATGATATATGTAATATCTGATATATATAAAATCTAGGTTTGGTTTCCTGAATTATTAGTTGAAGAAATAATTGCATTTTAATGAAAATCAAGTTTGATATGTTTGTTTTGAAGTAGTATTGGGGGACTCCAGGTTTATTTTATTTTTTTGCATCTATAGCACTGGTTACTTTGGACAAATAAATAAAGCTTTCTTAGTTTCTTCCTTTATCAGAGAAGAACATTTGATACCATGGTATATCACTTCCTCTGCACTGGAGAACAGCTTTTCTAGATGCTGGGGCAGATCCCCATGGTCATTACTCAGTCATGATTCCTGTTAACTCATGATGCCTAAGGACAATTCTGGGTCTTTTGTTTATTTATGTGTATGTATAAAATACATATATAAATGTCTTTCTTTTCAACATTCACCAAAACAAAAATACCATTTCATAACCATGGATAAGGCCATATTTCTGGGATGGCTCATTCTATCTACGCAACCTAAGAAATAAATCACTTCAACTTAAATAGAATTTTTTCCCCGAAGCCTTCGTCTTTCAAATTAAATAGATGATTCTCTACTTAACCAGACAATTTAAATATAAAATACAAGTTAAACTGGACAATTTAAAAGCAGCTGTACCAGAATCCATATCTACATCTACAGTCATATAAATGCAACTTTATTTGCAAAATCCTTGACAGGAAAATTTTATCGCAGCCAACAATCTCCCCACCCAGATGAGAAAGCGCGACAGATTCTGGTGTGTTTTAATTAGCCAAGCAAGACTTAGTTAAGTGGACATTTAAAGGTTCCTTCTAGTGAAACTTTCCTTTATAAGAAGTTATGCTATACTGACCAAAAGGTCAATGTCTAAGATGTAGCTCATAGAAACCTGATCAGATGGTTAGAGATGTTAGCAATTTAGGACCTGCTGGAATAAATAGATGAACAAACTTTTGTAATCTAAACTGTTGACCTGCATGTTTTTTTCTTTACCCACTATTCATTCTTTACACATGGACCCAATGTTTTCAGTGTTTAGGTTATTAGTTTAGCAGAAGCCTGGAAAAACAGTAACTTTGTAGTTAATCAAAATGTTATCCAACTGCACATTGCTTCCTATACTGTAAATACTGGTGAACAGCAATCAATAGTTTTATATTAAAAAAATGAAATGAATATGTAAACTTCTACTTTTGAAAATCTTCAGTAGCTTATAATATTTTACCTTTAATTTCTTCCTGTGTTAATTATTTAAAGAGCTGTAAGCAAACACCTGATAATGTGTTTCTTCAAATGTCCCTGGAACCCACTGAAATCCTTTTGCTACATGAATAATCTCACTCTTCAATGTATCACCTTGCAAATTTATCTTCAGGTACTTATCTTAAGTATTCTGTGTCTTCCCCAGCCCCAGCGCTAACTTTCCCTGGAATTTTGAGGAGTAGCTCCATCAGAGCTCTTCAGCTTTCTGGAATTTACCCTCAACCTCTTTACCTCCTCAACTAGATCATGAAGCAATAGACACTACCATCATTGGGTAAACGTGGGAATCCAGTCCCTACCGCCTGCCTAGGGTCAGGGGTGGAGTGAAACAGGGAGTAAGGCGAATCCTGTATTTAGGAACAAAGTTTTAAGCATCACAGGCAAGAATTGCATATGCTTTTCCCCTTAAAAACACTGTCAAATATGTAGATTAAGTTCTAGAATGCTATGATGGTGTTTAGCCACTTATCTGTAGTTAAATAAGTTTTAGGGGCTCACCTGTGCATTGAAATTCTTTGGAAGTTAGTATACATGTGTATATATGCTATATCTCTCTAGTAAATAGTCCCTAACATTTAGTTGAAGAATAGCTAACTCACATTCCCTCTACTAGACTATTACAGAATCATTCAGTTTTGTACAGGCAGGAGTTGTTTCATAAATAATTGAAGTCTTTTCAGTATTAAAAATTTTTTTTTGTACTCCAGGTAAATTCCACACATTTGTGAACAAGTAGTTAGTGAAATTCTGAGTGTGATATTGATTTAGATATGTTTTTAAGACACTCTTGAAAATATGAAGAATCATCTTGTATATATCAGCATTCAAAAACGAGATATCCATAATTATTTTAAGGAGGGGAATCTTTCTGAAGTCTGTAATAAAATCATTCAGGAACACTGAAATAAAACCCAGGCAATTTAGGTCTTGAGAATCAATTTTAGAATACACTGAAAATGCTATTTTTGGCATTTTAATCCTAAGATTTATTTCCAGGAACAGTTTATTAAGGTACACTTGTCAATAGATCATTGTTCTTTTTAAACATAGTTTTAACTCAGATGAAAAATTGAATGTTGCATTCATTTTTGAGTTCTGAGGATTATAGATAGGTGACATTTATAGTCTCCTGCACATACAGAGAAAAAAATCATTTTGAAACAGAAAACTGCTTCATTCCATAAGCATGCCATGAATGCATGATTCAAGATGTCATATTTGGATGAGATAACCAAATTCCTTAGATGAACCAAGTAAAAGCAGCTGCTTCATTTAAGAATTATTTAGAGATACATAAATTGAAGACAGTAGATTGAAAGGGAGAAAAAAGAGAAGTGTAAGGATATTGCTGAAAATGTAATATGATTAAAATTGTCATTATGACTTTTGGGCCAATTGAAAATTTTATGCTCATTTGTTTTTCAAGGAAATACCACCAGGTGAAAGTATGGCTCTCGTTCTACTATTAACAAGTACGTATTTGATATTGACAGATGTACATGCCATCATTTTGAGACTATGAATTTGAAACCATTGGGAATCATTACAGACCAAATGAACTAACATTCTTTGCAAATCCAAGTCCAAGAAAGTTTGTTTTTGATAATAATAATTCATGTTTATAAGGTGCCTTTCATTCAACTCTTAAGACTCTGTGTATAGATGTGTTTAAATATTCATGGTCATACATCACTGTCTTCATACATCATAGTCCAAATGTTTCAATTTCTTGGACATAAAGCAACTTTTTATTTCATGTAAAAATACAATCCCTACCCTTGCCACACAAATTTTCTACAAATAGCACCTTCTTTATGCTCCTATAATAGCTTGGGCTGAAGGATTGTTAATGCAATCTTTTCTTAAAGCAATGTTTAAAGAATTCTTTAAAAACAAAACACCTGCGTTTTCTGGCAGGACAACAACATATCAGCCAAAATAGCTTTATTTAATGACTGACTCTGGTTAGCTAGCGCCCCATAATTCATTTCATAATTGGAAAAAAATGTAACATTTGCTGACATCATCTGAGTGCTGATTTGGACCCATTGAACAGGGAGTTTTCCAACAAAAACGATTTAATTTTCCACTTCACAATTCAGGAAGAATTTAGGATTAGGGAATTCATGGAGCATAGAAATGGTTTTCGTTTTCAAGCTTTTAGCTCAAAATTCGGACAGGAAGGAAGATTGGACATAGTTTAGTTTCCAAGGCAAAATTCCATCTGTAAAATCTCACTTCCTCTTATGCATATTGATACCAGTCTGAAAAAAAAAAGCCCGAAAGAGAAAGCCCTGAAGAGAAAAATATTGTTAGAAATGAAAAATTTAATGGTTGAGGATAGAGAGCTATCATAAGTTCCATGCTGAAAGAATTTCTTAAACAAAAATGTACTTCTGATTCTTGCCTATTTGGATCTCCAGTTTATTTGAAAATTTGCAGTGCAAAATATGCATGGATTGCATCAATTATTTTAAAATAGTGCACTACTAGTTGTAGTGGTATTATTTGATTTGATATGGCAATAGTTTCAAATTTTTATACACTGTACAGCAAATATGGGTAAAGAATATCTAGCTTAATCTTTCTTAAGAAAGCTCATTTTTCTATCACAGAGGAGACAGAGAAACTTATTTTTAAAGTTGCCTTCTTCAGTATTTTTGGCTCTTCTATTTTAAACACTGTTGTGAATACCCTTAATTCTCTATCTACTTCTCTGGATTGCATTTGCCTCCAAAGTCATGACTTGGGTTAAATCTATTGGTCTGCTTACCCTGTGCTGGCATCTGAGCAACTGAAATGGCTGAAGAAACTCTACAATTGTGCCCTGGTCTCTCTTTAAGTTCTATGTCACAAATGGGCACTCAACATTTCCAGAATCTTACTAAACTTTAATAATATTTTCAACATCCTACATTCCTGTCTTAGTCTGCTCAGGCTGCCATAAGAAAATGCCAGGGAGTAGGTGGCTTAATCAACAGAAATTTATTTCTCACAGTTCCAAAGGCAAGTCCAAGATCAACGCCATTCAGTTCTAGTTTCTGGTGAGGGCACTTTCCTGGCTTGCACATGGCTACCTTTTTGCTGTGTCCTCACATGGCAGAGATTCTGCCCCCACCCACTCCTCTTTCTCTCTTCCCCCTTCTCTCTTTATACCTCTTCTTAAAGGGCCACTGTTCTGTCAGGTTAGGGCCCCACCTTTTTGACCTTATTTAACCTTAATTATTTCCTAAAAACCCTGTCTCCAGAAACTGTGGCACTTGGGGTCAGGGCTTCAACATGTGAATTTTGGGGAGACAAGTCAGCCCACCACAATTTCCAAATGACCATTCGCCTCCTCTTTGAAACTCTTATTACTCAGCCTCTCCCCTGTCCTCACTACTCACCAGAAGCTTATATTTATCAGTAAGTAGAAACAATGAAGACTTTCCCCATGAAATTTCCTAATCACCCATGAAAACTTGCAGCCTATTTGCATCATTACTTCTCCTCTTGACTTCCTTCTCATTCCTTTGGATGATGTGGCTTGGCTTAGGCCAAAGGCCAACAGGTCAAAGACAACCTACTCAAAGGCCTCCACTGTGTTCCAGATTCTTTCCAGTGACACAGGTTCTATATTTGTGACCTCTCTCAGATCCACATGTCCTCTGAATTGCTGTTCCATTTCTCTGTCCTTTTCATAAAAATTTTCTTCAAAGAGTTATCTGAAGTTGCTGCCCTTAATTTTCCAATTTACATCCTCTCCTGACCTACCTCAGCTGGACACCTGTCCTTCAACTTCATTGATTCTACTTAGTCAAGATTATTAATAACCACTGTATTCCAAACATTAATGGCTATTCTGCCATTCCTCTCTTGTTTGCCATCTCAGCAGTATCAACAAAGTTCATCCCCACTTCCTTTAAAAAAATCATTAAAAAAAATTTTATTGTAGCAAAAACACTTAACATGAGATCTGCCCTTTTAACTGATTAAGTGTACAATATAATATTGTTATTTATAGGCACAATGGTATGCAGCAGATCTCTAAGAACTTATTCATCTTCCTTCTTGAAATACAGTTACTTTTCTCAGGAGTTCACACCACCATACCACTCTCCCAGTTTCCTTCTATTTCACTGGCTGCCTCTTAGTCTCCTTCACGGGCTTCATTTCCCCTTTGCCCAGATGCTGAATGGATGAAAACTCCAGGGCTCTACCTTGGTCTCCCTCTTTTCTCTATCTACACAGCTTTTCCAATCAGTCTCATTTAGTCCCATGTTTGTTGCCGATGATTTAAAATTTTTTATGTTCAGTTCTGACTTCTCCTCTGAGCTCCAAATTATATATCCAGGTTCCTGTTTGACATATCCAAATTAATTTTAAATAGGTATCTCAATTTAACATGTACAAAATAAAATTTTTGTCTTTCCAAAGCCCACCGCTACTGGGTCCTTTTTTTTTTCTTTCAATAAATGGCATCACCATCTACCCAATTTTGCTTAAGCTAAAAATCTAGGAGTCAACCTTATTACTGTCCTTTGCTCACTCATCCTTACATTCAAATCCTTCATAAATTCTGCTGACTCTACCTCTAAAAACATTCTGAAAACTTCCACTTTTCTGTTTCCTCCACTACTCTTTAGTCCAAGCCACCAGAGTCTCTCCTCTGAACTATCTCCATAATCTGCTGGCTATACAGGGTTCCCTCCTCTTCCTGCAGTACAAATGGAATCCCAACGGAATGGATATGTGATAGCCAGAGTGCTTTCCAAAAAGAAAAATCAAATCACTACCCTTCCTGCTTGAAACTTCTCTGATGACTTCTCGGCAAGATCAGAATAAAATCTAAAGTCTTGACCTAGAAAATTTAGGGTTTGTTGCATTTTTCAATATATTCCATGAGGGAATTAAGTTCTGCAAAATGACTTCACCATTAAGTATGGATGTTAGGTGTAAGTTTTTCATAGATGGCCTTTATCAGGTTGGTGAAGTTTCCTTCTATTCAAAGTTTGTTGAGTATTTTTATCCTGAAAGGGTGTTAAATTTTGCCAAATACTTTTTTGGCATCATTTGAGATAATCATGTGATTTTGTCTTTTATTCTATTAATATGGTATATTATATTGATTTCCTATGCTGAACCAACCTTGTGTTACTAGAATACATTCCACTTGGTGGTGGTATGTAATCTCATTTATATGTTGCTGGATTTGGTTTGTTGGTATTTTGTTGAGGAACTTTTTGTTTTCTCATGATAATTTTGTCTGGTTTTGATAGAAGATTAATACTTACATGAGTTTGGAAGTTTATTCCTCCTTTTATATTTTTCTAAAGAGTTTGTGGAAAAATTGGTAATAATTCTTCTTTATGTTTGGTAGAATTCACCAGGGAGGCCATCTGGGCATGGGTTTTTCTTTGTGGGATGTGTTGGATTATTAACTCAATCTCTTTACATTTTATAGGTCTATTCAGGTTTTCTATTTCTTATTGAGTCAGTTTTGGTAGTTTGTATCCCTCCAGGCATTTGTCCATTTCAACTGGGTTATCTAATTTGTTGGTGTATAATAATTCACACTATTACTTTATAGTCCTTTTTAATTCTATAAGATCAGAAACTTATCACTATTTTAAAATATTACTTATTTTAGTAATTTGAATCTTCTCTCTTTTTCCTGTTAGTTTAGCTAAAGGTTAGCCAATTCTGGTAAAGTTTTTCAAAGAACCAACTTTTATTGATTTTATCTACTGTTTATCCATTCTCTATTTCATTTGTTTTGCTCCAGTCATTATTGTTTTCTTCTTTCTGCTTCCTGCGCACTTAGTTTTCTCCCCTTTTTCTAGTTTCTCAAAGTAGAAGTTTAGGTTATTGATTTGAGACTTTTCTTTTTTGTTAGTAGGCATTTACTGCTATAAATTTCTCTCCAAGCACTTCTTAGCTGCATTTCCTACATTTTGGCATATTATGTTTTCATTTTCATTCATCTTGAAGTTTTTAAAATTTTGCTTTTGGTTTAGTATTTTACCTAGTGATTATTTAGGAGGTTGTTGTTTAATTTGCACGTATTTATCAATTTCTCAGGTTTTCTTGTGTTACTAATTTCTAATTTCAATTCATTGTGGTTGAAGATCATACTTTGTATTATTTAAATCCTTTAAATTTATTAGACATGTTTTATGGCCTAACATATAGTCTCTTCTGGAGAATGTTCCATGTGTACTTGAGAAGAATGTGCATTCTGTTGTATAGAATGTTCTATAAATGTCTGCAAGGTCTATTTGGTTTATAGTGGTGCTTAAGTCTTATTTCTTTGTTGATCTTCTATATGTCCTATCTTTTATTTACAGTGGGGTATTAAGAGTGCCCAATTACTACTGTTGAATTGTGTAGTTTTCTCTTCAATTATGTTTTTTTGTCATGTACTTGGGGGCTCTGTTATTAGGTGCATAATTTACATGTATTTTTAACATTGTTATACCTGAAATGTGTCATTTTAGGACCAATTAGAAATTTCATTTTAAGTGCAATTATCTTGCTTGAAAAACTCTATAAAAACCACAGTACATTCATTCTTATGTTGTCTATCTGATCACCATAGTTTTCTATGCTTCATTTCATAAACTCTTAGAAAATAGTCATTAATATGTCATATAGCTTAATTCTTTAACATTTCCTCCTGAATTCATAAACTTTGAATTGTTTCCATATTGTTTCTTTGATTGCTGTCATTATGAGTTGTGTTTTTGGTGAAAAAAATAAAATTAAAAATTGCCTGTCTCTAGGAATCTTAACAGAGACATCTAAATTCTCTCTCTCTTTCTCCATTTATTGCATCTCTTTGTTGGCTGCTCTTTCAGGTGGATAGATTTTCCTAAGTCCAGAGGAAAGAAATCTCTTTCCAATGGTTTCAACATCCTTGCATTGACTTTTATACCTATCTCTGAACCAATCAATGTGACCAGAGATATTGAATTCTTGATTACAATGATTCAACAGGACTGGGACCTACATTACCTATGAGAATGGTGGTAGAATTAGCCCCAACCACCCACAGCAACTGAGAGGTGGGGAGGAAGGCTTTTTGAAAGGAAAATTAAAGTGCCCTTATCAAAAGAAAGGAGAGATATTGGGCAAGAAAAAACAACAGACAATCAATGTCCTAGATATGTCACATCATAAGAATTACCAGACAACTATTGAACCACTGTGTTGTATACTTGAAACCAATATAAGATTGTGTATCAATGATATTTCAATTAAAAAAAAAGTAATCACCAGAATGAGTGTTAAAACCTATTCCTGAGTCCTACCCCACTTGTACTGAATCAGAATCACTTAGAGAAGTTATGCAAAAACTAGTGTTTTTAATACAATTACTGCTCCACTATAGTTATTGCTTCTGCTAAAATGTAAATTGGAATATTCTGTTTTTCATCCTCAAAATATACTTCTCAGTTTCACACTCAAAATATACACTCAAGCTAAAGAAATGAACAATTATTGACTGCATTTAAACTGTGAAGATATATACTTGAAATTGGTATTGAGATTATCTGAAATAGATATTGTTTGTTACTTCTCTAAACCATCAAGGAATTATCCACTCTTCTGGATAACTGACTTCCACAGTGTAAAGCCAATGACATATTTTACTTTAAAAAGAAAGGGAATATGAAAACATAATAGAAACTCTTCTAATTCAAGTCTTTTTTTCTCCTAAAAGGTAAAAATAGGTAGATGACTGCACTCTGGATTTGTTAAACAAGAGAACCATCTTTTTCATGCCTTGATTATACCCACATTCCTCATTGTACAACATCCATTTAGGCTTAAACATTGGAAGAGATTCCCTCAGCAGTCACGGGGGGCAGCACTGGGTCACGTGCTGGGCATATATCAGCTGTGTTGGCTGATTTAAGGATGTCATGTGTGAAGTGGCTCTGAGAATGGAGGTTTACTGCCTCCTTTGGCTTCTCTAGATTCTGTGTACCTTGTGGATCTGAGTTTTAAAGCCAGTATGTGCCAAATGTACTAATATTTACCAAAGGAATTTAAACTATAACACATACTTATATATAACTAGCACCATGGAACTCATGTGCTTTGAAAGGTTGTTCAATAGCAACAATACCAGTAGCAATACATTAAATTAAAAATAACATTTATTGAGTATTTTCTGTGTAACTGCTATTCTGTTTAATATATTACATGGATAATCTCATTAAATCCTTACAACAACCCTATGAGGCATTTGCTATCATCATCTCTATTTTACGGTGAGGAAATGGGAGCATCAACTAATCTACCTATGTTCACATAGCTATGAAATGGCTTTAGTATAGTCTGTCTCTATCCATATCCACCTACCCTTTCCTTCTAGTGACTAAGGATTTACAATGCCAGTGGGGATGTGTTGTGATAATGTGTTCAGTTGACATACAGAAGGACAAGATCAGCAGGGTCGCCTTATATACAACTGAATCAATGACCCTGACTTTATTAATTCGGAACTCCACTGAGATAAAGGAGCTTAGCACAGACTCACGTGCTTCAGAACACTTGGAAGTGATGGAAGCCTTGAGTCAGGGTTGATGGCCCCTGGGCTGGGAGGGAACAGGCTTCAGGAGGCCCTGCTGTGTGTTGGTATGGAATAGACAGATTAGATTCATAGAGTAAAGGCAAATGAACACGCATGTAGGAACTTGCACCCTTTAAGTTCAGTGAATGCAAGAAGCAAACTCACTCACTTATAGCCACCACCAAGAAAATCCTCACTTATTCAACCTATGTCTCAAAGGAAACATTTTCACTTTTTTCATAAAAAATTTATCTGTATATTAATTTTATTTCTCTAAAAATGATAGTGGATTGTTCACAAACTTTTCTTGGCCTTTTTAATTCGCCCCTTGGAAAGTCAGAAGTAGCCTTGTGATCTCCAAAACTGTTTTGAATTAGATGCATAATTATGAGTCCATCAAGATGGAGAAAGATTTCAACTTTCCAACACTAGTTTATCATCCTTTTTATAAAACAGGTATCAACAA
>JAVSCE010014628.1:0-35061 GCA_032199065.1 Smutsia gigantea | reverse complement strand
CATTATAAATATATATGCACCCAACACAGGAGCGCCAGCATATGTGAAACAAATACTAACAGAATTAAAGGAGGGAATAGACAGCAATGCATTCATATTAGGAGACTTCAACATACCACTCACTCCAGAGGACAGATCAACCAGACAGAAAATAAGTAAAGACACAGAGGCACTGAACAACACACTAGAACAGATGGACCTAACAGACATCTACAGAACTCTACACCCAAAATCAACAGGATACACATTCTTCTCAAGTGCACATGGAACATTTTCCAGAATAGACCACATACTAGGCCACAAAAAGAACCTCAGTAATTTCAAAAATATTGAAATCCTACCAATTAACTTCTCAGATCACCAAGGTATAAAACTAGAAATAAATTTTAGAAAGAAATCAAAAAGGCTCACAAATACATGGAGACTTAAGAACACTCTCCTAATTAATCAATGGGTTAATTACCAAATCAAACCAGAAATCAAAGAATATATGGAGACTAATGACAACAACAACACAAAGCCACAACTTCTGTGGGACGCAGCAAAGGCAGTTCTAAGAGGAAAGTATATTGCAATCCAGGCCTATTTAAAGAAGGAAGAACATTCCCAAATGAATAGTCTAAGACACAATTACTGAAATTGGAAAAAGAAGAACAAATGAGGCCCAAAGTCACCAGAAGGAGGGACATAATAAGATTAGAGAAGAAATAAATAAAATTGAGAAGAATAAAACAATAGAAAAAATCAATAAAACCAAGAGCTGGTTCTTTGAAAAAATAACAAAATAGATAAACCCCTAGCCAGACTCATTAAGAGAAAAAGAGAATCTACACACATAAACACAATCAGAAATGAGAAAGGAAAAATCACGACATACCCAACAGAAATACAAAGAATCATAAGAGAATATTATGAGAATCTATATGCTAACAAGCTGGAAAACATAGAAGAAATGGACAACTTCTTAGAAAAATACAACCTTCCAAGACCGACCATGCAAGAAACAGAAAAACTAAACAGACCAGTCACCAGCGACGAAATCGAATTTGTAATCAAAAAACTACCCAAGAACAAAACCCCTGGGCCTGATGGATTCACCTCTGAATTCTACCAGACATATAGAGAAGAAATAACACCCATTCTCCTTAAAGTTCTCCAAAAAATAGAAGAGGAGGGAATACTTCCAAACTCATTCTATGAAGCCAGCATCACTCTAATACCAAAACCTGGAAAAGACCTCACCAAAAACGAAAATTACAGACCAATATCCCTGATGAACGTAGTTGCAAAAATATTCAACAAAATATTAGCAAACCGAATTCAAAAATATATCAAGAGGATCATACACCATGATCAAGTGGGATTCATCCCAGGGATGCAGCATGGTACAACATTCGAAAATCCATCAACATCATCCACCACATCAACAAAAACAAGAAGAAAACCACATGATCATCTCCATAGATGCTGAAAAAGCATTTGACAAAATTCAGCATCCATTCCTGATTAAAACTCAACAAAATGCGTATAGACGGCAAGTACCTCAACATCATAAAGGCTATATATGACAAACCCACAGCCAACATCATACTTAACGGCGAGACGCTGAAAGCTTTTCATCTAAGATCAGGAACAAGACAGGGATGCCCACTCTCTCCACTGTTACTCAACATAGTACTGGAGGTCCTAGCCACAGCAATCAGACAAAACAAAGACATACAAGGCATCCAGATTGGTAAAGAACAAGTCAAATTGTCACTATTTGCAGATGACATGATACTGTACATAAAGAACCCTAAAGATACCATTCCAAAACTACTAGAACTAATATCTGAATTCAGCAAAGTTGCAGGATACAAAATTAACACACACAAATCTGTTGCTTTCCTATACACTAATGATGAACTAACAAAAAGAGAAATCAGAAAAACAATTCCATTCACAATTGCATCAAAAAGAATAAAATACCTAGGAATAAACCCAACGAAGGAAGTGAAAGACCTGTACTCTGAAAACTACAAGACACTCCTAAGAGAAATTAAAGAGGACACTAACAAATGGAAATGCATCCCATGCTCTTGGCTAGGAAGAATAAATATTGTCAAAATGGCTATACTACCTAAAGCAATCTAGATTCAATGCAATCCCTATCAAACTACCAACAGCTTTCTTCAATGAACTGGAACAAATAATTCTAAAATTCATATGGAACCACAAATGACCCCGAATAGCCAAAGCAATCCTGAGAAGGAGGAATAAAACAGGGGGAATTACACTCCCTGACTTCAAGCTCTACTACAAAGCCACAGTAATCAAGACAATTTGGTATTGGCACAAAAACAGACCCACAGACCAGTGAACAGAATAGAAAATCCAAACATTAACCCAAACATATACAGTCAATTAATATTTGATAAAAGTGCCTTGTATATACAATGGGGAGATGACAGCCTCTTTAGCAGCTGGTGTTGGAAAAACTGGACAGCTACATGTAAGAGAATGAAACTGGACTACTGTCTAGCCCCATACACAAAGGTAAACTCAAGGTGGATCAAAGACTTGGATGTAAGTCATGAAACCATAAAACTCTTAGAAAAAAACATAGGCAAAAATCTCTTGGACATAAACATGAGCAACTTCTTCATGAACATATCTCCCCGGGCAAGGGAAACAAAAGCAAAAATGAACAAGTGGGACTATATCAAGCCGCAAAGCTTCTGTACAGCAAAGGACACCATCAGTAGAACAAAAAGACATCCTACAGTGTGGGAGAATATATTCATAAAAAACGTATCTGATAAAGGGTTAACATCCAAAATATATAAAGAACTCATGCACCTTAACAAACAGAAAGCAAATAATCCAATTAAGAAATGGGCAGAGGACATGAATCGACACTTCTCCAAAGAAGAAATTCAGATGGCCAACAGGCACATGAAAAGATGCTCCACATCGCTAATCATCAGAGAAATGCAGATTAAAACCACAATGAGATATCACCTCACACCAGTGAGGATGGCCAACATCCAAAACACAAAAAACAACAAATGTTGGCGAGGATGTGGAGAAAAGGGAACCCTCCCACACTGCTGGTGGGACTGCAAATTAGTTCAACCATTGTGGAAAGCAGTATGGAGGTTCCTCAAAAAACTCAGAATAGAAATACCATTTGACCCAGGAATTCCACTCCTAGGAATTTACCGTAAGAATGCAGCAGCCCAATTTGAAAAGGACAGATGCACCCCTATGTTTATTGCAGCACTATTTACAATAGCCAAGAAATGGAAGCAACCTAAGTGTCCATCAGTAGATGAATGGATAAAGAAGAGGTGGTACATATACACAATGGAATATTATTCAGCCATAAGAATAAAACAAATCTTACGATTAGCAACAACATGGATGGAGCTAGAGGGTATTATGCTCAGTGAAATAAGCGAAGCTGAAAAAGACAAGTATCAAATGATTTCACTCATATGTGGAGTATAAGAACAAAGAAAAAATACTGAAGGAACGAAATAGCAGCAGACTCACAGAACCCAAGAACGGACTAATAGTTACCAAAGGGAAAGGGACTGGGGAAAATGGGCGGGAAGGGAGGGATAAGAGGGAAAAAGGGGCATTACGATTAGCAGATGTAATGTTGGGGGGGCATGGGGAGGGCAGTACAACTCAGAGAAGAGAAGTAGTGATTCTATAGCATCTCACTACGCTGATGGACAGTGACTGTAATGGGGTTGGTGGGGGGGAACCTGATGAAGGGGTAGTTTAATAATCGTAATATTGCACATGTAATTGTAAATTAATGATAATAAAATAAATTATATTAAAAAATAAAAAAATAAATAAAAAAATAAAGTGGGAAATGTGGATTCACTTATAATTCAAGTATAAAAATCAAATGAATAATCATAGTTGACTTGATTGATTATCGAAACTGAATCAGTTTCTGTGATATGACTGCCTTTACATTGTTCGCCATGTGGGAGCTTGCTCACTGTATTGGAACTTGGACGTTATGCTCCAGAAAGTTGATAAGTGATCAAAGACAGAACAAACAAGACCAAAACAGTTTCTAGGACCTAATTGCCCTTGTTATTGTTTCAATACCATGTAAGTGGTCACTCCCCAGGAGACTGGAGACTGCCAAGGACTAAGTTTAAAGTGAGTTAATGGTTGTCTCTTAAGTTCCCCACTCAGAATTCTATTGTTGTTAACTTGTATTTGCTCAATAAATACGAAGGGTGCCCTCTCAGCACCACTCTTGAGCTGTTACGCCTTGAGTCCCCTGGCTGGTCCTTTCAG
The DNA here is from genome assembly GCA_032199065.1 of Smutsia gigantea. NCBI lineage: Eukaryota > Metazoa > Chordata > Mammalia > Pholidota > Manidae > Smutsia > Smutsia gigantea. Next base: position 30,756 of record JAVSCE010014628.1, on the reverse strand, counting down.
GTCTTCAATATCTCATCATGTCGCCTCCTCAATCTGCGGGTCAGAGGCAGGGAGGGGGCCGACATTGGTGCGCATTGCGTTTTAGGCCCCACGAAACATGTGATGAAGGGATGTGTGCTAGCATCTCCACACCGGGGTGGGGGTGGGATCTAAGTCTCAGACCTGCAGTCCCTCACAGAATGCTCTTATTCTCCTGCTCAGTAATTTGCATCTAAGACATATGCAGCTTGACAGCTAAACGTTGCTCTGGCAAAGTGTGCTACTTATATGTACTTCCACTCCCATACACAAGTACACTGTGAAGTATTCTGCCAACCCTCAGGGGAAGAGGCAGAGCAAGTTGCTTTTTGCACAACATTGGATTCAGGACAGATGAGCATACTGTTCAATAGGTCAAAAGCAGGCAGCACCTGAAGCCTCTTTCAAGTAATCTGCTCTATATGGCCAGTGAAGCTGAATTCAAACCTGCCCTGGAAAGTGCTCCTCTGAAACTAAACTCTAACTTGTTTATCTAACACTGCTACCAATGCCTTTCAGTTCCTTGCTCCTAACACATAGAGTGTGGAAAGACTAAACCTATGTATGCCTACGTGTCCTCTGTGTATGCTATTTAAGTCCAAGGGTTACGTGTGCTGTGAATAGGATTTCCAAGTAGATCTAAGGGAAGATGTTTCTTGGGCTCCTTGATCCATTCATCCCTACAAAGCTCTTTTCTGATCATGACCTCCATCTGCCTAAACTAACTTTGTTAAGGAGAGCTATCTCTCTGACCTGCAGCAAAAAGAATCATGTGTTATGAGTCTAAACACACTGAAGAGGCACTGTTTTTGTTGGGCCTTTTCTTCAAATGTTTGCAACACTCTGGTACAACTTTGTTTCCTCAAGTCCCTAGAAAAGGAAAGCACAGTGCTGCCTCTTCCCCTGTTTGAAATACCAATGCCCTGAAGATGTGTCTGAAGACTCTGCTAAGGAAATAATCCACCATGAATGGAGAAGGCCTGCCAGAGAGAATGTTAGGCTGCTTTCCCCATGCAACCTGCTTCAGTGTGATATGGCAGTCATAGTGAACATTGCAATAGAAGGCTGTCCTCTCTGTATGCACACTAACTCCCAGAGATAAGTGGGCTGAGAATACGTCTTAGCACTAGTATTAGCAGAAACTGCAGGAGAAGATGCTTTCTAATAACAGCCATGTAAACAACTGAGATTTGGATTCAGCTTAGGTGAGTAAAAGAAGGCATTGCGGGATGCCCCATTCAAGTAAGCATTGACGTCAACCTAGTGGATAATGAATCTGATCTTGGAATGTGCCTTCCAGGTCTGGCGTGTGTGCCTGCATTCTAACCACCTGAATGAAGTCTGCCCCATACAGCTCTCTTGTTGAGCGGCAGACTCTTGCATATGCGGCCATTCAGCCTGAGGCGTTGCTCAGGCAGCCTGACTGTCTGAGAAATGTTTCCAAGCAACGAATTCCACCTGGAAATTTAAAAAGTGCCTTTTTTTCCTGCTATTCCCTGGCTGCTTCAGAGAGGCCCAGAGTAAACTGTTCAGTGTAAAGAGGTCCTCCGTGCCACAGGCTGAGACCAGCACCTAGGTGCACAGTGCGTTTGAGTCCACACATAACATGTGAGCAAGGGATGTGTGCTAGCATCTACACTCCTGGGGAGGGGGGCGGGGGGATCTAAGCCTCAGACCTGCAGTCCCTCACAGAATGCTCTTATTCTCCTACCCAGTGATTTGCTTCTAAGACATATCCAGCTTGACAGCTAAACATTTCTCTGGCAGGGTGTGCTACTTATATATACTCAAACTCCCATACAGAAGTACACTGTGAAGAGGTCTTCTGCCTACCCTCAGTGGAAGAGGCAGAGCAAGTTTTTTTTTTGCACAATAATGGAAGCAGGACAGATGAGCATACTGTTCAACAGGTCAAAAGCAGGCAGCACCTGAAGCCTCTTTCAAGTAAGCTGTTCATTTTGGCTAGTGAAGGGGAATTCAAACCTTCCCTGTAAAGTGCTCCTCTGAAACGAATCTCTAACTTGTGGATCTAAGACTGCTACCAACGCCTTTCAGATCCTTGCTCCTAATACACATGCAGTATGGGAAGGCTAAACCTAGGTGTGCATAGATGTCCTCTGTGAATGCCGCCAAAGTCGAAGAGATATGTGTGCTGTCAATAAGATTGCCAACAAGGTCTAAAGGAAGATGTTTCTGGGGCTCCTTGCACCTGACCATCCATTAATCCCTACAAAGGGCTGGTCTCCCTGAGCTCTATCAGCTTGATCTATCACTGTATAGGAGCCCTGCCTGAAAGAACACTAGCCTGCTTTTCCCTTGCATGCATCTTGCTCCTATGAGATATGGAAAACTTAGTAAACATAGCAGTAGAAGTCTGTTCTCTATATATGCACCCTAACTCGCAGAGGTAAGTGGGGTGAGAATAGGTCTTAGCACTAGCCATAGGGGAAACTGTAGAACAAGTTGCTTTCTAGTATGAGCTGTGAAGCACTCAGGTTTGGTTCAGCTTAGGTGAGTAAAAGATGGCATTGCAGGGTGCTTCATTCAGGTAATCACTCAAGTGATCATAGTGGATAAGGAAACTGAGCTAGGAATGTGCCTTCCGTGTATGTTCTCTGTGCCTGCACTCTAACCACCTAAGTGAAGTCTACGCCACACACAGCTCAATTGCTGAGTGACAGACACGAGCATATGTGACCAAATGTCTTGATGCCTTGCTGAGGCAGACTGGTTGACAGAGAAATGCTTCCATACAGTGAATTCAGCTTGGAAATTTGAAAAGGGGCTTTTTTTCTGTTATTACCTGGATGCGTCAGAGAGGTGCAGAGTAAAGTGTTTGGTATTAGTGGTTCCTCCCTGCCACAGGCTGAGACATGACAACAAGGTGCACATTGCCTTAGAGACCCCAAATAACATGTAAGCAAGAGATATGTGCTAGGATCTCCACTGCTTGCTAGGGCTGCAATCAAACCTCAGAGCTACAGCCCACAGAGAAGAATCTGATGCTTTCTCCCAGCCAATTATTTTCTGCATACATGTAGAGATGAAAAGCTTAACATTGCCCTGGCAATGTGTGCTACTGATATATACTTGAACTCCCATACATAAGCATACTGCCAAGAGGTCTTCTGCCTGCCCTCAGGGGCAGAGGCCGAGCATGTTGCTTTTTACACAGCAATGGAAGCAGGACACATGAGCATTCTGTTCAATAGGCCAAAAGCAGGCAGCAACTGAAGCCTCTTTCAAGTGAGCTGCTCTAAATGGCCAGTGAAGCTGAATTCAAACCTGTCCTTGAAAGTGCTCCTCTGAAACTAAACTCTAACTTGTTGATCTAACACTGCTACCAATGCCTTTCTGTTCATTGATCCTAACACATAGAATGTGGGAAGACTAAACCTAGGTATGCCTATGTGTCCTCTGTGTATGCCATTTAAGTCCAAGAGTTACATGTGCTGTGAATAGGATTTCCAACTAGATCGAAGGGAAGATGTTTCTGGTGCTCCTTGATCCATTCATTCCTACAAAGCTATTTTCAGAGCATGACCTCCATCTGCCTAAACTGACTTTGTTAAGGAGAGCTCGCTCTCTGACCTGCAGGAGAAAGAATCCTTTGTTATGAATCTAAGCACATTGAAGAAACACTGTTGATGTTGGGTCTTTTCTTCAAATGTCTAAAATCCTCAGGTACGGAATTGTTTCCTCAGGTCCCTAGAAAAGGAAAGCACAGTGCTGCCTCTTCCCCTGTTTGAAATAGCAATGCCCTGAAGATGTCTTTATAGTAAAGTGTCAGAAACTCCTCCCAGGGAGACATGCCAGACTCTGCTGAGGATGAATCCACCATGAACTGAGGAGGCCTGCCAGACAGGATGCTAGGCTGCTTTCCCATTGCATGCAACCAGCTCCAATGTGATGTAGAAAACATAGTAGACATTGCAATACAAGGCTGTCCTCTCTGTATGCACTCTAACTCCCAGAGATAAGTGGGCTGGGAATAGGTCTTAGCACTAGCATTAGGGGAAGCTGCAGAAGAAGATCCTTTCTCATAACAGCAATGTAAGCAACCAAGATTTGGATTCAGCTTAGGTGAGTAAAAGAAGGCATTGCAGGATGCCCCATTCAAATAATCATTCAAGTCATCCTAGTGGATAATGAATCTGATCTTGGGATGTGCCTTTCAGGTCTGTCCTGTGTGCCTGCACTCTGACAACCTGAATGAAGTCTGCCCCATACAGCTCTCCTGCTGAGCGGCAGATCTCGCATATGTGGCCATTCAGCTTGAGGCCTTGCTCAGGTATATTGGCTGACAGAGAAACGCTTCCATACAGTGAATTCCGATTGCAAATTTTAAAAGCGTCTTTCTTCTGCTATTGCCTGGCTGCTTCAGAGAGTCCCAGAGTATACTGTTCGGTATAAACAGGTCCTCCATGCCACAGGCTGAAATCAACACCCACGTGCACACAGCGTTTTAGGCCCCACCTAACATGTTAGCAAGGGATGTGTGCTAACTTCTCCACACCTGGGTGGGGGTGGGATCTAAGCCTCCTAGCTGCAGCCCCTCACAGAACGCACTTATTCCCCTGCCCAGTGATTAGCTTCTAAGACATATCCAGCTTGACAGCTAAACATTGCTCTGGCAAAGTGTGCTACTTATATATACTTGAACTCCCATACACAAGTACACTGTGAAGAGGTCTTCTGCCGACCCTCAGGGGAAGAGGCAGAGCAAGTTGCTTTTGCACGACAATGGAAGCAGGACACATGAGCATACTGTTCAGCAGATCAAAAGCAGGCAGCACCTGAAGCCTCTTTCAAGTAAGCTGCTCTTTATGGCCAGTGAAGCTGAATTCAAACCTGTCCTGGAAAGTGCTCCTCTGAAACTCATCTCTAACTTGCGGATAAAATACTGCTACCAACGCCTTTCAGTTCCATGCTCCTAACACACATATAATGTGGGAAGGCTAAACCTAGGTGTGCATACATGTCCTTTGTGAATGCCACTTAAATCCTACAGATATGTTTGCTGTGAATAGGATTTCCAAATAGGTCTAAAGGAATATGTTTCTGGGGCTCCTTGCACCTGATCAGTCATTCATCCCTACAAAGCACTGGTCTCACGCTGAACTCTCTCACCCTGAACTCTCTCACCCTGATCTATCACTCTATGGGAGGCCTGCCTGAGAGAACACTAGCGTGCTTTTCCCTTGCATGCATGTTGCTCCTATGTGATACAGAAAACTTAGTAAACATTACAGAAGAGGCTGTTCTCTCTACATGCACACTAACTTGCACAGATAAGTGGGGTGAGAATAGGTCTTAGCACTAGCCATGGGAGAAAGTGCAGAACAAGTTGCTTTCTAGTATGAGCTGAGTAAGCAACTTAGAGTTGGATTCAGCTTATGGGAGTAATAGAAGGCATTTCAGGATGCCCCATTCAAGTAATCATTCAAGCGATCCTTGTGGATAAGGAATCTGAGCTTGGAATGTGCCTTCCATGTCTGTTCTCTGGGTCTGCACTCTAACCACCTGAATGAAGTCTGCCCCACACACAGCTCAATTGCTGAGTGGCACACACTTGCATAAGTGACAATATATCCTAATGCCTTACTGAGGCAGCCTGGCTCACAGAATTGCTTCCATAAAGTGAATTCACTTGGAAATTTGAAAAGGGGCTCTTTATCTGCTATTACTTGGCTGCATAAAAAAAAAACCCAGAGTAAACTGTTTGGTATAAGCAGGTCCTTCCTGCCACAGGCTGAGACCTGGCAACAAGCTACACATTGCCTTAGGGAATTCAAATAATACGTAAGCAAGAGATGTGTGCTAGAATCTCCACAGCTGGCTAGGGGTTCAATCATAAATCAGAGCTGCAATCCCCAGAGAAGGACCTGATGCTTTCTCCCTGCCAGTGATTTTTTGCAGACATGCAGAGATGAAAAGTTAAACATTGCTCTGGCAATGTGTGCTACTGATATATACTTGAACTCCCATACATAAGCATAGTGTGAAGAGGTCTTCTGCCTGCCCTCAGGGGAAGAGGCCGAGCATGTTGCTTTTTGCACAGCAATGAAAGCAGGACAGATGAGCATTCTGTTCAACAGACCAAAAGCAGGCAGCACCTGAAGCCTCTTTCAAGTGAGCTGCTCTATAGGGCTAGTGAAGCTAAATTCAGACCTGCCCTGGAGGGTGCTTCTCAGAAACTCATCTCTAACTTGTGGATCTAACACTGCTACCAACGCCTTTCAGTTCCTTGCTCCTAACACACATACAGTGTGGGAAGGCTAAACCTAGGTGTGCATATGTCGTCTGTGAATGCCGCTTAAGTGCATGAGACATGTGTGCTGTGAAAAGGATTGCCAACTAGGTCTAAAGGAAGATGTTTCTGGGGCTCCTTGAACCAGATCAAACATTCATCCCAACAAAGCACTGGTCTCACCCTGAGCTCTACGAGCCTGATCTATCACTGTGTAGGAGGCCTTCCTGAGAGAACACTAGCCTGTTTTCCCTTACATGCATCCTTCTCCTTTAATGATATGGAAAACTTAGTAAACATTACAGTAGAAGGCTGTTTTTTCTATATGCAACCTAACACGCAGAGATAAGTGGGTTGAGAATAGGTCTTAGAACTAGCCACAGGGGAAACTGTAGAACAAGTTGCTTTCTAATATGAAAAGTATAAGCAACTAAGATTTGGATTCAGTTCCTTGCTCCAAACACATACAGTGTGGAAAAGCTAAACCTAGGTTTGCATACATGTCCTCTGTGAATACCGCTGAAGTACAAGAGATATGTGTGCTGTGAATAGGATTGCCACCTAGGTCTAAAGGAAGATGTTTCTGGGGCTCCTTGCACCTGATCATCCATTCATCCCTACAAAGCACTGGTCTCACCCTGAGGTCTATCAGCCTGATCTATCACTGTGTAGGAGGCCTGCCTGAGAGAACACTAGCCTGCTTTTCCCTTGCATGCATCTTTCTCCTGTGTGATACTGAAAACTTAGTAAACATTGCAGTAGCAGTATGTTCTCTCTATATGCACCCTATCTCGCAGAGATAAGTGTGGTGAGAATAGGTCTTAGCACTAGCCATAGGGGAAACTGCAGAAAAAGATGTTTCCTAATATGACCTCTGTAAGCATCTCAGATGCTTTGAAAATTTGAAAAGAGTCTGTTTTTCTATTACCTGGCTGCGTCAGACAGGCCGAGAGTAAAGTGTTTGGTATTAGCGGTTCCTCCCTGCCACAGGCTGAGACATGGCAACGAGGTGCATATTGCATTAGAGACCCCAAATAATATGTAAACAAGAGATATGTGATAGGATCTCTACAGCTGGCTAGAGATGCGATCAAACCTCAGAGCTGAAGCCCACAGAGAAGGATCTGATGATTTCTCCCAGCCAATGATTTTCTGCAGACATGTAGAGATGAAAAGCTAAGCATTGCTCTGGCAATGTGTGCTACTCATATATACTTGAACTCCCATACATAAGCATACTGTGAAGTGGTCTTATGCCTACCCAGGGGAAGAGGCCGAGCATGTTGCTTTTTGCATAACAATGGAAGCAGGACAGATGAGCATTCTGTTCAATAGGCCAAAAGCAGGCAGCACCTGAAGCCCCTTTCAAGTAAGCTGCTCTTATGGCTAGGGAAGCTGAATTCAAACCTGTCCTTGAAAGTGCTACTCTGAGACTAATCTCTAACTTGTGGATCTAACATTGCTACCAACACCTTTCAGTTCCTTGCTCATAACACAACTACAATGTGGGAAGGCTAAACCAAGGTGTGCATACATGTCCTCTGTGAATGCCACTTAAGTACAAGAGATATGTGTGCTGTGAATAGGATTGCCAACTAGGTCTACAGGAAGTTGTATCTGGGGCTCTTTGCACATGATCATCCATTCATCCCTACAAAGCACTGGTCTTGGCCTGAGGTCTATCTGCCTGATCTATCACTGTGTAGGAGGCCTGCCTGAGAGAACACTCGCCTGATTTTCCCTTGCATGCATCTTGCTCTTATGTGATATGGAAAACTTAGTAAACATTGCACAAGAAGCCTGTTCTTTCTATATGCACCCTAACTCACAGAGATAAGTGGGGTGAGAATAGGTCTTAGCACTGGCCATAGGGGAAACTGCTGAAAAAGATGCTTTCTAATGTGAGCAGTGTAAGCATCTCAGATTTGGATCAGCTTAGGTGAGTAAAAGACGCCATTGCAGGATGCCCCATTCAAGTAATCATTCAATCATCCTAGTGGATAAGGAAACTGAGCTTGGAATGTGCCTTCCATGACTGTTCTCTGTGTCTGCACTCTAACCACCTGAATGAAGCCTGCCCCACACACAGCTCAATTGCTGAGTGGCACACACTCGCATAAGTGACCATATGTCCTGATGCCTTTCATTTCAGTTATATGTGGAATCTAAGAAACAAATGACCAAACAAACAAAACAGAAATATACTCTTAGACACTGAGAAAAAACTGGTGGATGCAATAGGTGAGATGGTTGGGGGTAGGGTGAAGGAGATAAAGGGGGGCAAAATTCCAGTTATAAAATAAGTAAGTCATGGGAATGGAAGTACACCATAGGCAATATAGTAAATAATATAGTAATAACTTTGTATGATGACACATGGTAACTACACTTACTGTAAGCATTTCATAATGTATATAATTGTTGAATTATACATCAAAAACCAATATATTACTGTATGTCAATTCAATTAAAAGAATGTGTTGAAGAGAATGAAGTCTGAGCCAAGAGCTTCTCCTGAATTTCAACCACAAACCATATTTGGTGCTTCCTTTCCCTACAGCTCTGTGCGGAAGTTGAGAGGAAGATAGGTCAGCTACTGTGGGTGAAACCATAAAGGTTCTCCCTCACTCTTGCCTGGCAAAGGGGACCTCTAGAGGGAGCCAGATGATTGTGGGAGGGTGAAAGATTTGAAGCACCCTCTTTAGTGTGTTTGGCCAACTCCTCATTTGCAAAACATTTGTTTTAAACTGTTTTACCTAACTCCCAAATCACTGTAATCTTATAAATCTGAGTGTTTCTTTCTGAGCAACTTATTGACTTCTCTTACTTGATGTAGAAATGAAACTTGAGTATAGGTAGCAATTGAGATATTTCCATGGAATTTAACACAAGTACCTTTCTCTTTTGAGTGCCAATGCTCACACTGGTTTGACTATATCTTTGCAGGTGTTTTTTTGAAGGACAAAACAAGCTTTTGAGGCCTGTCTATGAATTCTTGTTATTTCAGAATACAGTTCTTTTTTTTTCTGCCTTAAAAAAAAAACAGAAGAAATTTATTCTCTCACAGAATGGGGTGAGATAAGGTGTTAGCAGGGTTGGTTATTCTGAGGGCTTCTTGTGGTTTGCTGACAATTTTTCGTGCACCTAATCCCTGGTTCATCTTCACCAGGCTCTCCCTGTGTGTGTGTGTGTAATTCTCCCTGTCTCCAAATCTCCCTTTATTAGGACAGCAGTCATATTGGATTAGGGCCCACCCTAATGAGTTCATTTTAACTTGATATCTTTTGTAAAGACCCTATCTCCAAATAAGGTCATATTCTGAGGTACTGGACACTGGACCATCATCATATGAATTTGAGGGGGACACAGTTCGGTCCAGAACAATGCCCAGGTGAGGAACCTTAGACTTACTGTGAGAGCTCCTGCTCTCTAATCCAGTCTTTAGCCAAGTTTTGTTACTTCTCTCCATGGCCACCTCCTGGCCGGCACCTTTACCTCCAGGTGACCTCTGCCTCCAATTCATCTCATCCAGCCTGTCCTCCCTGCAAACTGCTGTAGTCCTGAAACCATACGGCACTAGGTTTGTTACACTGTTCTCGTTGCTCAAGGACACACGCCAACTGTCTAGTAGTTCCAAAATCAAGTTGGGAGGTCTCCCAGGTACATCGCCACACTGTGGGAAGGCTGGCTGGTTCTCAGTGGCCCCCAAACGTGAGCTGCTTGGTCTGCTTCCAAGCCTTCCAGTATTTCCACTGCTCAAAAAACCTTCTTCTGCCTGGTCCAAACTTGTACACACTTAAAGGCCAGCCTAAGTCACACTTCTTCAGTGACACCTTCCCTTATGGTTCCCTCCTAGAGTCTTACCAGGTTACCATACAGCTCCAATCTCAATTAATTTTGCTGTTTTGTGTGTGTCTCTCCAAGCAGGCTGTGAGCTGCATGTGGGCAGGACCACACCTGGCATTTGTTTTGCCGTCCCTGCCCAGCACAGTGTCTGAGACGTACAAGATATCCATAAATGTTGGGTGAATGAAGTGAAAAATAAGTGATCTATGACCTGGTGGATGAAAGAGTGACTGACTTGATAACTGTGTGACTGAAAGGTGATGCTAAGAGCAGGGTTCCACGCCTGCTGGCCACTTCATTAAATACTCACTTGTGATGATGAAGGGGGCCTCAGTGTAACAGAGAATTGCTCCCTAGGAGCTATGCTTCTCCAGGCGTTGTCCTCACTGAGGCAACCTCAGAACCATTCTCTAGCTCACCAGGGAATGTAGAGTGGCTGGAGGCCCCCCACCAACTCTCACTTCGTGCCCTGTGGGCTAAAGCTCCTTTCAGAGAAGTACTGTGTTTTAGACCTTCATGGACACATGAAGAGTGATTTAGATTTTCAGGGGGAGGCTCGTGTGCAGCCACCTGGACAGGTTTGCTCATGATCACCTGTACCCCTGACAACCATGGCCTGCCAAGAGGCAGGTGAAGGAATGTCCTGTTTTCCAGTGTGCTGCCCAAAGGGGAAGGATTTAGCCCTGACCTTTGTTCAGGGTACTGTGTGAACAAAGCACAAGAGCACCTTAACCAATGGGCTTCTTGATTACTTTTATCAACAGAGAAGTAACCAAAAGGAACCTTGAGATCAGAGGTCATTGCCTCCCCATGTGCCCACAACATCCCCAACAGTGGCCATTTCTACTTGAACACCTGCAGCCTTCACCTGCAGATGAGACAGATGCTACTTCACAATGAAAATGCAAGAGATGTACATGGGTACTTAAAAGTCCCCAGAGGAGAGGACCATTCTCAGCTCATGATGGAAGCCCTAGCTTCTGCAATGGTGGAAACCCCTTTGGAACCTGATGTTGCTGGGGCCTGGGTGCAAGGCAGAGGGAAACAGAAGGGCTGGCTCTCTCTCTCTGAAGGTCCTACTTTGGTTTGTGTCAGGACTGGAGTTGGAAAAGTTTGGAGGTCAAACCATGACACTATGTCCCTAAGGGCCAACATGGCAAGAGAATGAGCCACTTCTACTCTGAAGACAGGCCCACCCAAGACCAGATACATAATTTTCTGGGCCCAATGCACAATGAATGTGAAGGATTCCTTGTACAAAAATTATCGAAAAATAGTAAAAAAAAATATATCAAGATGGTGACAGCAGAGCATCAAGGCAAGTGTGGGGACCTTCTGAGCATAAGACCTTCTGTGATCAGTCAGGCCTCACTTCCGGAAGTCAGGGCTAGCCCCACCATGCCTGGCCTCCTCAGGGCCCCTGCTCAGAGCCTGTGTCCCTTGGCTGCTTCTACCCATCATACCTGGAGCCTCTGTCCTTTCTGCAGTGTGGGTGCTGGCTGAAATATTGGTTTATAATAACACAGTATGGGTCAACCTGATGTGTTTCTATATATGTTATATATAAAAATAAAAATGTTCTTTAAGAGCAACAACTTTAACCTAAGAACTTGAGTTTTATTTGCAAGTAGTTGCAGTGTGCTCGGTGGGGTCACCTGGATCACGGCGAGCAGTCGGCACTGGCCAGAAGCGCCAGGCAGAGCCACTCAGATAGTAGCCCAGTCTGAGGCAAGCAGGACTTGACAGTGGGGTTGGCCGCCTGGGAGGGGGCAAGACAGAATCCAGTAATCAGGTGGAACTGAACCTGTCCATCCATGGCAGGCATGAGAGTTGGTGGCCATCTGCAAAGGGAGGACACTGCACACCAGTGGGAGACAATGGTAATCCATCAAATTAATGTCAGTATTACCTGGACAGCTGAGGTGTGCTGCCCTTGTGTGTGGGTCAGGACAGGCACGTGCAGCATACACACGTCTGCAGAGAGGCTGAGCGCCTGGGACGGAGGATGTCTGAAAGCTGAGGGAGATGGTGGACTGCATCACTGTGTGTGCTCTTCATTTAGGGCCCGGCTGCTTAATCTCAGACTTCGGTGCTACTGCGCTGAAGCTGCGGAGCCATGGCAAGATTCTGAACATAAATTTCTTCATCTGTAAAATGTACATAGTGTCCTTATTTAAGGATTGTGTGAAGATTAAATGAATTATTAGATGTATTGTGCTTAGAGGCCTGGGACAGAGTCAATACTCCTCATATGTCCCCTTTTATAATTGGGGTTAAATCATAATCACTGCAGGACATGATTCCTGAGTCAAATTCTTGTCTGAGTTAGGCTTGGGGTGGGAGGCTTACACAGTTTTGCCTGTACTTTCTACCTTAATGAGTTTTAAAAAGTGGAGCACCTTGGGGCATTCCCACGGATGATCAACTCCTACACGTAGGCAGAGCACGTAGTCGTTGTGGCTAGTCTTCCACATGGGCTGCCACTCAGAGGTGCACCTTGCACGTTTCAAAAAAGTAACTTCCTTAATACACATCTGCTGGGTTTTCCTTCCTCTCTCTCCTCTTTATTTCCTTTTTTTCATTTTACTTTAAACCTCTTGAGAATATTAACAAGATTGAGAAAATTTCCCCGGGCCTTTTTTTAACTGCACCATGATTCAGCATGCTTCTGATCATTCTCTTATTCTGGAAATACGGATTTTTTTGACCTTTTAGGGACCTAGTTCTATGTGCTTGCCTTATATGACTTACTGTGATTAATTTGTAGTGTTTCTGAAAGCACAGTTACATTAAGGGGCATTTGTCATTTGCTTGATATCTTTCACATACTTTTTTGTGGTTTATTAATCTCATGCAAGGATTCAGAGAAAGTATAATTCTCATAAGATTAGTTGGATGAAGAGAGAATGGGTTCAGGACCACGAAGCAATTCAGAAATAAAATTGGGATTTGATTTTTAAAATTTTAATGCATTGAATTTCATGTACGAACAAAATATCACCAAACAGAAGATGGCCCAGTGATTTTGTTATGGTGGAATTAAAATTCATGTATTGTCAGAGTTGCATTCTCCTGTACTTTGTGGGGCAGGTGCTTAGCCGAGGCTTTGTAGCGCAGCAGCATGTGATAAGAAGTAATAAGAAAGAGGTGTGGTGGGTGATGGCAGGTGACCTTGTTTTGTTGTATTGTTTTCTTCTAGAAGGGTGGTAGGGATCTAAATGGGAGAGATCAAAAATTAAATGGTAATTGCTTTTTAGAGAGACCAAAGTGTCCATCAATAGATGAATGGATAAAGAAAAGGTGGTACATATACACAATGGAATAAATGAAATATTATTCAGCCATAGAAAGAAATGCTGCCATTTTTGACAACATGGATGGATCTACAGGGAATTATGCTAAGTGAAATAAGCCAGGCAGAGAAAGACAAACACCATATGATTTCACTTATATGTGGAATCTAAAAACCAAACCAAACAAAATGAACAAAACAGCACTAGACTCATAGACATTGAGAAGTGACTGGTTACCTTGGGGAAGGGGTTGGGGTGGGTGGGTGAAATAAGTGAAGGGGATAGAGTGGCACAAAATCTCAATCATAATATAAATTAGTCACAGGGATGGAAGTACAGCATAGAGAATATATTCAATCATTCTGTAACATCTTTCTGTGTTGACAGATAGTAGCAACACTAATGGGGTGATGATTTAATAATGAATATAACTGTTGAATCACTATGCTGTATTCTTAAAACCAATATAATATTGTATATCAACTATACTTCAATAAAAAAAATTTAAAGGTAATTGTATCCTAGAAATATCAAAAGGGCAAAGAATTAGAGGACGATAAGGAATTACTACTAATTTTGTTAAGAATTATGATATCACTGCATAATGAACTATAAAGAGAAAATGTCATAATGTCTGTAAATGCCTAATATCTGAAATATTGTAGCAAAACTAAATAGATGGGAAGAATAAAGATGGAGGACTCACACCACCTGATTTCAAGAACTACTATAAAGCCACAGTAATTAAGCCAGTGTGCTATTGGCTTCAGATAGGTAAATATAGATCAGTGGATTAGAACAGAGAGTCCAAAAATAGATCTGCACTGATATGGCCAATAAAGTATTGACAAAAGTGCAGAAACAAGTTGATGGGGAAAGGAGTCTTTTCAGGAAACAGTGTTGGGATAATTATCCATATGTGGAAAGATGAGCTTAACTCACACCTCATATCTGACACCAGAGACAATTCAAAGTAAATCACAGACCTACAGGTAAAACATCACCTATGAAACTGTTAATATTTTGGTAGATGTCTTTGTAGTATCCCATTCATATGAAGTTGTATCAGACTGTATATTCTGTATTTGTGATAAGCTTTTGTCACTTAACATTGAATAATTACATTGTTTCCTTTCACTAAAAGGCTACTCCTGACTTTTCACTGATGGCCATCCTCTGGCTCTAGAGTTATAAGGCAGGGGACAATTGGGCCCCTTGAGGGGGAATCCAGAAACACTTGGTGGACCAGCTTATCTGTTCACAGGGGTGGCTCAGAATGAAAAACATGACCACTCTCCAATGAAAAACCTCAGAACTGTGCTGGAAATCATGTTAACTCATGAAGACTCCTGAAATGAAGATACCTGAAAAGAGAGCTGTACTTCATGAGTCACCTGACACAGCTGTGGAGGCCAGAACCTCTCTGACATTGACAGTATTTAGCCTTTTTTCCTTTGGCCCCACTGCTCGTGTTTTCCAGAACCACAATATCCTGTGAAGTCTGTGTCTGTGCCTGTCACCATCTTATTTAAGAAAACCCCAAACCACACAAATTGTAATAATCAAAGGTATTTTGAATTCCACCCTTTAGTTTTATTATAACATGTAAAGGTTGTAGGTGGTTGACACTGGTGAATTCATTATAGGAAATGGTCATATGACTTCCTCTGGAGGAGATGCCTGTTGGGGAGGGAGAGTCATGACCCATGTTCAGGGGACACTGAGATATATTTAGCCTCTCATAGCATGAGCTGTTGGGCTGAGTCACACCAGTTCTACTCTTCTGTGAGGTCTTCAGGCATCAATTGATCAATTAAGTAGATTTTATTATCTGCCTCAGTTTATCTACTTAAATGTAAGATTCACTCCATGAGGACAAAAGCTGGACCACATCTGTTTTGTTCTCCTCTTTATTCCAAGCATAAAGCAGAGTGCCTGACATCTGATAGGTATGAATTTTAAAACTATGGTGATGGATGGTTGAACGGATGCATGGATAAACTGAATGCATGATGGATTGGATGTATGAATGGATGAGATGAATTGGTGATGGATGGATGGATGGATGGAAGGGATGGATGGGATGAATGGATGGGATGAATGGATGATGGAATGATTGGATGGATGGAGTGTAGGATGAGTTGCTACTGACTTGGTGGTCCTGTAGTTCAATTTGGGTACTCCATTGAAGTGATGAATCCAAGTTTCACTCCCACACATCCCAAACATCAGGCTTCTGTACTGACAGTGTTTATTTTCAGTCATAAGAGGAACCAGATAATGAGCTGACTTTGGTTTCTTTGTATTCCTTATGAAACCCCTTAAGTTGCTAACCAAACATCACTACAACAACAAAGACATATAACACAATCCCTGCGGCCCCTTTCCTGCCAGGGTCTTCCAGCATGGTGGGATCAGTCTTCCAAGCCATCTGCATTTTCATTAGGTAATGAGAAAGGTGTGTGTGCCTCAGGTTTCTGGCATAGAACAACTACATTTCAGTGAGTCCAGCCCAACTGTGAAGCTGCTGGCACCTAGTCACCTCAGATGCCCAGCAGGCAACTTTCTTCCTTTTAGTCCATAGGCCTGTGCCCTTTGTAGCTGCCAGTTTGCTTTTTTCCTTAGAATGAGGAAAGCTCATAAAGGATCCTAGCAAAAGCAAAGACAATAAGCTTTGGGGTCATTTTATTACAGGTATAATCACATTAGGTAAGGCTCCTGTGGGGCTTTTTAAACAGTTGAAATCTACATAGGACTCCCATCACCATATTGGCACGTTCCTAGGAGCCTGGACACGTATCTATTGAAGAAGCCCACATTATCAGGCACTATAAGGCCATACCCAAGACACACTTGATTTTAGTTCTTATCAGTAGGAGTTTATTGAGAGTTTATTTACTTATAGTGTGCTAGGTACCATGAACTCCTGCATAAAAGGCACGTACAATTCGGTTGAAGAGAAAAAATGATGCCATTAGAGAAGAACACGAGGCAAAATATACTCAGAAGCAGAAGGTGAGCTCCATGCCCTCTAGTCCAAAAGACGTTATGACATTTTCTCTTCATAATTCATTATGCAGTGTCTTTCTCTGCCTTTAGGTAGTCATCCAGCAAATTTCCTAAAGTTAACCTTGCTATAAAGAGGGAAAGTTAAAAAATGTAAAATATAATGATGTCATATAGAGAATCATGACAAATATGTGTTAGAAACTGTTAATAAAATGAAGGGAACCACCTACAAAAAAAAAGACACTCCAGGAACTTAGTTTCTAATTTCAACTATCTGATAATTTGGGAGTAAACAATGAAATATCTCTAAACAGAAAAACAGATGCAGCAAAGTTTGTGCACCATACATAAGTGGGCCCCATCTTCATTCAAGATCTATTTACTCTTTCTGTCCAGTTCTCACAAGTGTAATATTTCTGATTCCTAGCCAAAAATTAGCCAACGGAAAATATTTAAAGCAGAAAGAATGCTGCCATAAATGGAAACTGAATTAAGAAAAAAACGAGGTAGCTGAACGCAAACAACTACATAAAATGATTTAAAAATGTTAGGTGCAAGAATGCAAAGGCAGAAAAATTTATGACAACTTGTTATTCAAGCAACCAGTTTTACATTTTCATGAAATACACTTCAAACATTACCCTATTCTAAAGTGGTATTCTCAATATAACTATATGCTAGCTTGGAACCCTGAGTAATCGCTCTTAGATATAATGTGTAAATAATGGTTTTGTTTTTAGGTCAGCCCCTAAAAGTTAATGTCCCCTAAGAGCTAACCCCTGACAGTTAATGTCCTCCATAATACACCTGCAATATTTATAAATTGCAGTAAACATACCAGAAAAACAATTCTAGACCCACTGTTTTCTTTCGCACTTAAGGAAGTCTTACGCCATTCTAATAAAATAGGCCCACTGCCTGCGACGCTCCCTAAACCGCTATCTGGTCCAGAGCTCAGGCCCATCTGGTGGAGGCTCAGGGTCCCTTTGCCGGATTTCTCACACAGACCACTGGAATCCAGAACAGGGAGAAGTCTGGACTGAAGAATGCTTGTGTGAAAGGATGGAGGAGGCTAGCGCTTGCCTCTGAAGACCGGAAGAGATCTAGTTTGCCACTAAGAAGGATTTAGAGCATTCTCTGTAAGTTGCCATATCCAGTCACAGGGCATCTATTCTTTACTAGAACTCTGAAGACAGGGCCATACCCCCATATCCCCAGCACCTGCTAACTGGGACAGGGTAAACAGCAAATGTATTGTGGGCAAATGAAACTGTGAATGGACGATGATATCCTTTCCTGAAAGAGGGCAGCCACTGAGAGTGGGGTGGTGGCCCTGGTTTACCGCTGGAGTCTGGCTCCCCAGAGCCTGCCCCCAGGTTGTCCCAGCTTATAGGCTTGGAGGCAAGAGCTAGACATTGGAGCAGCAGCTGACAGGCAGCAGGAAGGACCCCAGGAGCAGCCATGCAGCAATAATTTCCTGGGAAGCAACAGCTGACAAGGAAGGGAAAGGAGGAGTGGAACCTCCTGCCATGAGAAGAAGTGTCCAGGATACTCAGTGTCAACTTGTGGTGGCAGAAGACAGATATTAACTAGCAGCCAGAGGTGAACTCATTTAGGTCAGGAACCTACTAAAACAAACCCTCTGACTAGAAAATCTCTCAATCCATAGAAAAAAGATTGGATTGTGTTTAGGCTCCTGTAAGAGACAAAACCATATTCAGTGGTCTTTAGGAAACATGCCACCAAAATTAGCTGAAACTTTAAAAGAATACATTATTTCTCAAATGCACTGACATGCTGCATAAGTGAGGTATTATTATTTCTTCCAGGTTTAAAGTTATTTTAACATCTGATTAGAATTTTTAAAGAAACATGAGACTCAGCATTAGGATAAATCTTCCAGTCCAGTCTGATGCTACAATATGTTTATGCAGGGTTTTTTAAATGCCTCTTAATTTTCAGGTTCATAAACAATGAAAATAATCTTTCGCTACACCCACTACAGGAAAACAGCTGTAATAACCAAAGTAAAGGACCCTGTAATAAATAGAACCAAAACTGATACACCTGAAACTAAGTTGTGCTTTTTAGATTTAGTTCATTGTTAAACAGCGTGTTGGACTAGCAGGAGAAAGTAGATAATCAACAGCAAGGAAGGATGAGGTGGTATGTTTCAAAATGGTCCATTTAGTCATCCAGATAGACTATGTGACTGCCAGTGCTTGGCTGGAATTCCATCTGAGACCGCAGTTCCAGGAAGTTTGGTCAGTGTGAGCCACCAATTATTCCTCGACAGATCAAAACACAGTAAAAAACCCCAGCAGACTCCATTAAAAAAATACAATATAGGTTAAAATCCTTAACATACAAAGCTCCCCAAACATGAAAAACAAAAACAACTCAATTTTTAAAAATAACAAAGAATATGAGTAGGCAGTTCATAGAAGAATTAGAAGTGATTGATAAGGATTTTAAAGATTCCTTAGGATTAGGGACCTGAAAATCAGATAACAAGACAGCATTTCCATGTATAAGATCAGCAAAAATGTAAAATATTGCTAATATCTATTACTTTTGTGGAGACTGTTGGGCATCGTTTCTCTAAGCATGACCTGAAGACAATTTTCATCAGAATCATTTAGTGGGTTTACTTAAAAGGTAATCAGCAAAACTTGGAAACAACCCAGATGTCCTTCAATGGCTGAGCTGACAAAGCGTAGCAAGTTCACACCAGGGAGTACTACTCAGCAATGAAAAGGAACAGTCATCAGTACAGGCAACAAGTTGGATGAATCTTAATGGCATTATTCTGAGTGAAAGAAGCCAATTTCAAAGGTTATATGCCCAATGATTCCAGACATACAAAGAAAAAAATCAATAGTGACAGAGGAAAGACTGGTGTTTACTGGGGGTTTGAGGCAGGGTGGGGTGTGACTACAGCCCAGAGCTTGCTATAGACATCACTTGTGCCTGACAGGTGACGGCACCTTCTGTGTGCTGGTTGTGGTGGTTACACAGATCTGCTATCTGTGTTAAAACTCACAGAACTATACACTCCACTTTCCTAAAAGTCAGACTTACTGTGTGAAAATTAAAAACAAAAAACACATGTACAGGGTCCACCTCAGACTTTGGGCAAGTGGGATCAAGCCAATGGCCTTTCCCAACAAGCTCAGTGATTCTCATGGACAGTAAGTCTTGAGTATATTGCTTCTCATGATTATTCATAGGTGTGTAAGCTTGTACCACATTCTGGACGATAATTAGAAATGTCTATGAAAATGTAGAATGTACATATGCTTTTACTTAGCAATTCACTTTTAGGAATTTATTGTATGGATATACTCACAGGAGTTTGCAAAATCATGTGAGCCGCAGCAATAATGCAGTAGTGAAAATTGGGAGCAACTTAAATTTCCATCAACAGCAAACAGTGAAATAAATTATGCTGCAGCCATGTTGTGCATTAATAAGCATGCAGTGGAGAAAGACACTATGCCTACAATTTTATGTATATATTTACATTCTAATGCATCTGTGAGCAACTCTTCAGATTCTGTGAACAGGATGCAGCTCCTAACAGCTTTACCTGCTCCCATCCTGCCCACTAAGAAAATGAGAATGAGTTGCCTCCATTTAAACAAATGAGGAACTCTCACATAGAGTCAGCTCATTATCTGGCTCCTCTTGAGGAATCAGAGGCCTGGCACCCAGCCTGGCCTGGCAAAGGTGCAAGCACATCTCCTCGCTCTGTTCTCCCATGGACAGGTGCAGTCAGGCACAGGAAACCTTGAGGTTTGACTTCCTAATAAGCCTCCCGAAGAGGTGGTGGTGGGGGTGTGCTTCAAATTTTGTGTTTGTTTTTGTATGTGTGTGCCTTTGTGAAATGACATTGGTTTGAAAGTCTCACATGTTACCAGCTGAGATGCTTTTTTCTCCAGGATTGTGTCTCAGAGGCAGTGAGGAATGAAGCCAGCAGACAAGAGTATGGAGCAACCAGCAAAGATTTTAATGAGAAGTGAAAAGGATTCTAAGCAAGAGGGGCTTCAAGAGAGGATACAGCTAAAAACGAAGTGTCTAGGAGTTTATATGACTTCTTGAAAGGAGGAAGTCCCACCCAGTGGACCTAATTAACAACTGAACTAATGATATCACAACACACTCCTGACTGGCTGGAAGTACAATGCTTCATTTGCATAGGGCATAACCAATCAGAGCTCAGGTTTATCTAAGTGTACTTTTGAATGGCTGAGTTGGACTGGAGCTTTTTTTGTTGTAATTTATAAGGGCCTTGAAACTACAGGGTCCCTGAACTCTTTATCTGCCTGCTTCCTACCATCACCTGACTCACACAAAGGGATACAAATCCAAACACATTTAATGTTTTTATTACTGTTATTCTTGGACATCTTCTCTGCACCAGGGACTTTACAAACTATTGTGTATAGTACTCCAGCAGCACTTAGGACTTTATTATTGCCCCATCCAGATGAGCAAGTCACTTTCTCAAGGCTCCCTGCCCAGGCAAAGACAAAAGGGCCCATCTCTTTGTCCCCTAGGTTCTATATGCTTTTCCAAATAACACTGTTCTGAATTGACAAACCAATATGTAAAATATAAAATCCAGCCAGTATATATTTTCATCAGTTCATGTTAATTCAACAAATGTTTATTGACTATATAACCCTGTTTATACTCCATTTAAATATTTGGTATAAAGTGTCCATTCTGTTTTCTGAACCTCCTTGGTGATGTCCCCACTGGGCTGCTTGTCTGCAGCAATCATCCTTTGGATTGCACCACTGTTCTGATGGGTCGCTTCTTTTGCTTACCAGATGTTGAGCGTTTTGCACATGGCTCCTGGTCCTGCAGCCATTTGCTGTCTAACAATTCCCTGATATGCATAGCATGTTCCCCACATTTCACCTCCATTGTTGAGGTGTCTCTTCTTTGAGAGCATGGCTCTGCTCTTCCTCCTGAACTGACCTCCATCCCCTCCATTGGCCTGTCTAAGGCCATTCGGGCTTCTGGCCCTCCCCAGGTGCCCTCCTCTAAAGCCTTTGGTGAGCCCTGTAGCCCCTGGGTGCTCTCCAGTGCCCGGCTGCCAGTACTGCACCATGAACTTGCGGAGTGCAGGCTCATCTCTCCGCACCTCTGCCCACCTGCACGCAGCACAGGCTGACTGGAGGAAGCATTCACCTGAATCTGGCTGAAGTGTCCTGCTTGCAGGTGCATCACATGCTGGGTGCAACCCTGGCCACTGAGAACTCCCCCAGTTGGAGGGGAGCAACAGCCGCTGCTGAGACAGTCTCTGGGCCTGGCCCATGAAGCAAAGCTTCTAGCCAACCAGGAGTACCAGCCCACCCTATGCATGCACCCCTCCCTCACTCCTCCAGACAGGGGCCCTGGATTCCCATCTATCCACTCATTCGGCCTGAGCCAGAAACTGAATTACTGTCCATGTTCTAAGATGCTTATTTCCCCCCTTATAAAACATCTCTGTGATCTACAAAAGCCCTCAGAAGAAAGTGCCTGGGAAAGCAAAGCAGGCTGGGCAGGGCTCCTCACTGCCACCTGGGGAGACAGACCACCCCTCACAGCCCTCCTTCAGCCCCTCCTCCCATTCTTCTTCCCATTCCCCTCCTCCCAGCTCTCCTCCCTACTCCTCCCAGCACTCCAGCTGCCCTCAAGGCACTTTCTGAAATCTGATGTTCCCTCATTGGCCTCCAACTCAGTGTCTAGACACAAAATTCACTATCTTCCCACTCAAACTGCAATCATGCCATCTCCAGGTTTCCTGGCCTGGACTTTTGGCATAATCCTCAACTCAAACACCTCCTTCTCTGATATGCAGTTAGTCACTAAATCACGCTGTTGACAAGAGGATTCCTACTAGCAGATCTGAGATTTACTCTTTCCTCTCTCATCTCTGGATGAGAGCCCTGCAGTTCCATGCTCCCCTTTCCACATATCTTTTCTGACTAGCAATGTCTGCTGACACAACAGGGTGCAGATGTTGCCTCCAGAATTTTTCATTATTCTGGAATCCTCTGGGTTCACCTAGATTACACTTCATTGAATCCCTGCTTCGTCCTGCCCTCCTGCCTGGGAGTTTCTTAGGGTGGGGGTCCCTTCCCACCCTCCTTGCAGCCCAGCTACTGGCACCAGGTGGGGGCTGGCAAAATGATGGCTACAATTTCAGGGTCCTAGTTCTCCTGAGACCCATGATCTCTAGGTTAGAAAGCCCTGCTCCATCCTTGTATCCAACTGGGCATGTTACTGTCAAATTACTCTTTCTGAAGTACGTCAAGAATCTATATCAGAATCTATTATTGAGTAGAGCAAATCTGAATTCTTCAGCTTGGCACTTATGCCTCTTTACTGATTGGTTGTGTTTTTGCCCATGTGTACCAACCTCCTACTATCCCCAATATGGAGTCAGACTGTTGATACAAGAGAGGTATTGCTACAGGTTGAATTTGTCTCCTGGCTTCTTGTTCCTGCTGAAACAAAGAATTGAAAGGCAAAGACACAGTAGCAAAGCAGAGTGAAAGTTTTATTTGAATACACTCCAAGGGAGGAGTGGGCCAGAGTCAAGGTAGACAAAAAGCATGGAACTCTCACGGGAGGATCTGTTTATCTTGTCCTAGCCTGGAAGGTGCCTTTTTGATTGACAGGATGAGGTTATCTGACTGACAGCTCTAGTTATACACCCATTCCTCTTGGTGCACACATCTTTCCCAAAATGCATGCCGAAAAGGGGCAGTGAGCAAAACTGCAATTTTATTTGAATGAGATTATGATGAGGTGTAGTTTGGGCCATTCTTAGTTTTGTTCAATTGTGCCTGCATTGGGACCTGGTGGGGATGGATTTGGCCTGGTCCTGACAGGCAAGGAAGTTGTCTCCTTGCAAAAAGTCTTTACTGTCTTCACGTGAGACCACCAACTGGGCAGTTTTTCCTTGAATCTTCTCTTCCCCTTCCCTGGCTGCTCATATCTGTCTTTCTATCTGTAAGTCTGGGGAAAGGAAATCCCAGGGCAAAATACCTCTAAAAACCGAAATCAGTCAAAGGAGAAATAAAGTTTAAAATATGTTTATTGCTTACAAACTGCAGTCCAGCACCGTCTCTCTCTCCCCTGCTCTGGAATAAGCAAGCAAGCAAGCAAGCTGGCCCCTCCCCTTAAACTCTTAGGTTCAGACGTGCCCTCGGTTGCCCAGGCAATTACCCATCGACTTGGAGATGAACTTCTCTGCACCCCTGAGGATGTGCAAATGCACCAAAGCCAGGCGAGATACTCTGGAAATGTTACAGTTTTACCCACACTACATTTTTTTTGTTATGCTCAGCAGTGACTGCCACAATCACAGCAACTTTCAGAGAAGAATGGTCACCAGTGGAGCCTGGAGAAGGTTGCCATTTGCCACACACCATTTCTGGGGACCGCATGGCCACAGTTGTCTAGGAGCTTGGAAGAGGACTGTGGGGAGCTCCTTTATCAATCAACTTTCTTTCCCTTTCCCTCCTTGCATGCTGTTGCTTTTACACATTATGTGGTTATCAGCTGGGACCAATTGTGCCCCCAGAGGACAGGTAGCAATGTCTGGAGATATTTTTAGTTGTCACAACTGGGGGTGGGTGCTACTGGCATCTAGCGGGTGGAGGCCAGGCATACTGTTTCACATCCTACAGTGTGCATAGGGCAGCCCTTAGTAAAGAACTTTCTGGCCCAAAATATTGCTAGGTCTGTTGAGATGCTCTGGTCTGCAGGGCCCTCCCCATGAGCAGTCAGTTCTGAGACTCTTCTCCATATCCCACCTCCTCAAAGAAGGGTCACCAGCATCTTTTTTTTCTTTAAATCCTGCCCTGTTTAGCACTTCCCCTCTTAAACATTTTTAGCAAATCTTACATTTGTTTTATCCCATATACTCAGTTAGGTTATAAGAGCATTGAGGACAGTGATATTTATTTTTCAGTAGGTACGAGCACAAGATAAATGTGTGGTAAATATTTGTTGACTCACTTAGCTCCCTGAAGCACAAATGAAAAACAAAATATTTACATTTACTGGCCGCTCTTGAGAATTTCAAGATTTGGAAACAGAGAAAACTTGTTTAAATATAAAAGAGAAGTTCTAGAATTTCCACAGAATTTAGACTCTTCTTATTCTGAGGAACATACCTGGAAATGGAACTCAAGTATCAGCTAGAGTCACATCATCCTTTGAAATTTAAATAAAATTTGTTTCAGTCCCTCAACAGTAGGGACATTAGGTCTGTTGCCTCTTTGGGAAGTTCTGGGTTCAGAATATCCACTTCTGCCTCCGAAAGTCGGCCCTGTGGACACCCCTCCGTGCCTTCCATCTGCCAGCCAGCCTCCGCTTTCTAGCCTGTGCAGGCCCTACCTTGGCCTCAGCTCCTCTTTCCTGATGTCCTCTAAAACCTCCCCCATAAGTACATCTGTATGTAGAGAAGTCTTTACAGGTTAGAGACAGAAGCTGAAAATAGTCTCAGCCCTTTTTTTTTTTTGATGGCCTTATTTTTAAAAGTTCTTCAGCAACCACAGGCCAGGAATTTTTCAGAGACGCTTTTGCTCTAGACTTCAGCCTCCTGTTAGTAGCGCTGCAACTTCTCTGCATTCCTCCTTTTTCCTCAATTCCTTCCTAGCTCCCATGCTCAAATTCTTCTGAACTATTGCGGAGTAGCCCACAGTTCCTGTGGCTCACCTTCCCAACCCCAAGGTTGTTCTTACCCTAAACAGAGAGTTTTTTCTCTAAGACCAACTCCTGGGTCTTCTGTTCATGCCACTCCACAAAGACAGAGTCTGAGTTCTGATAAATAGAATGTCACCCATGATGGGAAATGCCATGAGCAGAGACCGGGAGCAGAGCTCTGCCGAAGAGAGTGTAGCACAGGTGTGGACTCTATCCTGAAGAGCGGGGGAGGTTGCTACTCTGGCTTTCAGGACTAGTTGTGTGTCAGCCAAGTTATTTTCTTTCTAACGAAACCTTGCAGGGCTGGGGGCACCATTAAAGGCACCCATGTGGTAGGGCTGGTCATCAGGCAGTTGCGAGCCCCTTCAGGAATGTGGCCAGCAGCATGCATGGCAGTGAACTAGCACACATGCTCCCTGGGGAGGCCAGTAAATGCCTGCTTTGGCCCTAAAGAAGTACAAATAAACACAAAGTTTGGGTAATGCTCTCTTCTCTTTACACATATGTGAACAGTGCTATAAAGTTAATAATTCTTACTTTGTAAGTGATACAAGCTCAATACAACTTTTTTTCTTAAAGGGGATAAAATTTATTCCTAACCTCACTGTGAAAAATAATCTCTGTGAATACTGTAGTGTCTTTGCTGCCTTTAGAAATGTTTTTAGGAAATAAGGGGCTTTTCATCTCCAGGGAAATGCTTGGGTCAGTTTTATACCAGAGAAAGACTCCCCTTATCTTTTTTTTTTATAATATAATTTATTTTATTATCATTAATTTACAATTACATGCGCAATATTACGATTATTAAACTACCCCTTCATCAGGTCCCCCCCACCAACCCCATTACAGTCACTGTCCATCAGCGTAATGAGATGCTATAAAATCACTACTTGTCTTCTCTGAGTTGTACTGCCCTCCCCGTGCCCCCTCAACATTACATCTGCTAATCGTAATGCCCCTTTTTCCCTCTTATCCCTCCCTTCCCGCCCATTTTCCCCAGTCCCTTTCCCTTTGGTAACTATTAGTCCGTTCTTGGGTTCTGTGAGTCTGCTGCTGTTTTGTTCCTTCAGTTTTTTTCTTTGTTCTTATACTCCACATATGATTGAAATCATTTGATACTTGTCTTTTTCGGCTTGGCTTATTTCACTGAGCATAATACCCTCTAGCTCCATCCATGTTGTTGCAAATGGTAGGATTTGTTTTCTTCTTATGGCTGAATAATATTCCATTGTGTATATGTACCACATCTTCTTTATCCATTCATCTACCGATGGACACTTAGGTTGCTTCCATTTCTTGGCTATTGTAAATAGTGCTGCAATAAACATAGGGGTGCATCTGTCCTTTTCAAATTGGGCTGCTGCATTCTTAGGGTAAATTCCTAGGAGTGGAATTCCTGGGTCAAATGGTATTTCTATTTTGAGTTTTTTGAGGAACCTCCATACTGCTTTCCACAATGGTTGAACTAATTTGCAGTCCCACCAGCAGTGTAGGAGGGTTCCCTTTTCTCCACATCCTCGCCAACATTTGTTGTTGTTTGTGTTTTGGATGTTGGCCATCCTCACTGGTGTGAGGTGATATCTCATTGTGGTTTTAATCTGCATTTCTCTGATGATTAGCGATGCAGAGCATCTTTTCATGTGCCTGTTGGCCATCTGAATTTCTTCTTTGGAGAAGTGTCTATTCATGTCCTCTGCCCATTTCTTAATTGGATTATTTGCTTTCTGTTTGTTAAGGTGCATGAGTTCTTTATATATTTTGGATGTCAACCCTTTATCAGATACGTTTTTTATGAATATATTCTCCCATACTGTAGGATGTCTTTTTGTTCTACTGATGGTGTCCTTTGCTGTACAGAAGCTTTTCAGCTTGATATAGTCCCACTTGTTCATTTTTGCTTTTGTTTCCCTTGCCCGGGGAGATATGTTCATGAAGAAGTTGCTCATGTTTATGTCCAAGAGATTTTTGCCTATGTTTTTTTCTAAGAGTTTTATGGTTTCATGACTTACATTCAGGTCTTTGATCCACCTTGAGTTTACCTTTGTGTATGGGGCTAGACAGTAGTCCAGTTTCATTCTCTTACATGTAGCTGTCCAGTTTTTCCAACACCAGCTGCTGAAGAGGCTGTCATCTCCCATTGTATATCCAAGGCTCCTTTATCAAATATTAATTGACTGTATATGTTTGGGTTAATGTTTGGATTTTCTATTCTGTTCCACTGGTCTGTGGGTCTGTTTTTGTGCCAATACCAAATTGTCTTGATTACTGTGGCTTTGTAGTAGAGCTTGAAGTCAGGGAGTGTAATTCCCCCTGTTTTATTCCTCCTTCTCAGGATTGCTTTGGCTATTCGGGTCTTTTGTGGTTCCATATGAATTTTAGAATTATTTGTTCCAGTTCATTGAAGAAAGCTGTTGGTAGTTTGATAGGGATTGCATTGAATCTGTAGCTTGCTTTAGGTAGTATAGCCATTTTGACAATATTTATTCTTCCTAGCCAAGAGCATGGGATGCATTTCCATTTGTTAGTGTCCTCTTAATTTCTCTTAGGAGTGTCTTGTAGTTTTCAGAGTACAGGTCTTTCACTTCCTTCGTTAGGTTTATTCCTAGGTATTTTATTCTTTTGATGCAATTGTGAATGGAATTGTTTTTCTGATTTCTCTTTCTGTTAGTTCATCATTAGTGTATAGGAAAGCAACAGATTTCTGTGTGTTAATTTTGTATCCTGCAACTTTGCTGAATTCAGACATTAGTTCTAGTAGTTTTGGAATGGAATCTTTAGGGTTCTTTATGTACAGTATCATGTCATCTGCAAATAGTGACAATTTGAATTCTTCTTTACCAATCTGGATGCCTTGTATGTCTTTGTTTTGTCTGATTGCTGTGGCTAGGGCCTCCAGTACTATGTTGAATAACAGTGGAGAGAGTGGGCATCCTTGTCTTGTTCCCCATCTTAGATGAAAAGCTTTCAGCGTCTCGCCGTTAAGTATGATGTTAGCTGTGGGTTTGTCATATATAGCCTTTATGATGGTGAGGTACTTGCCCTCTATACCCATTTTGTTGAGAGTTTTAATCAGGAATGGATGCTGAATTTTGTCAAATGCTTTTTCAGCATCTATGGAGATGATCATGTGGTTTTTGTTCTTCTTTTTGTTGATGTGGTGGATGATGTTGACGGAATTTCGAATGTTGTACCATCCTTGCATCCCTGGGATGAATTCCACTTGATCATGGTGTATGATCCTCTTGATGTATTTTTGAATTCGGTTTGCTAATATTTGTTGAGTATTTTTGCATCTATGTTCATCAGGGATATTGGTCTGTAATATTCTTTTTTGGTGAGGTCTTTGCCAGGTTTTGGTATTAGAGTGATGCTGGCTTCATAGAATGAGTTTGGAAGTATTCCCTCCTCTTCTATTTTTTGGAAAACTTTAAGGAGAATGGGTGTTATTTCTTCTCTATATGTCTGGTAGAATTCAGAGGTGAATCCATCAGGCCCAGGGTTTTGTTCTTGGGTAGTTTTTTGATTACCAATTCGATTTCGTCACTGGTGATTGGTCTGTTTAGTTTTTCTGTTTCTTGCTTGGTCAGTCTTGGAAGGTTGTATTTTCTAAGAAGTTGTCCATTTCTTCTATGTTTTCCAGCTTGTTAGCATATAGATTCTCATAATATTCTCTTATGATTCTTTGTATTTCTGTGGGGTCCGTCGTGATTTTTCCTTTCTCGTTTCTGATTGTGTTTATGTGTGTAGATTCTCTTTTTCTCTTAATGAGCCTGGCTAGGGGTTTATCTATTTTGTTTATTTTTTCAAAGAACCAGCTCTTGGTTTCATTGATTTTTTCTATTGTTTTATTCCTCTCAATTTTATTTATTTCTTCTCTAATCTTTATTATGTCCCTCTTCTGGTGACTTTGGGCCTCATTTGTTCTTCTTTTTCCAATTTCAGTAATTGTGTCTTTAGACTATTCATTTGGGAATGTTCTTCCTTCTTTAAATAGGCCTGGATTGCAATATACTTTCCTCTTAGAACTGCCTTTGCTGCGTCCCACAGAGTTTGGGGCTTTGTGTTGTTGTTGTCTTTAGTCTCCATATATTCTTTGATTTCTGTTTTGATTTGGTCGTTAACCCATTGATTAATTAGGAGAATGTTGCTAAGTCTCCATGTATTTGTGAGCCTTTTTGATTTCTTTCTAAAATTTATTTCTAGTTTTATACCTTGGTGATCTGAGAAGTTGGTTGGTAGGATTTCAATATTTTTGAAATTACTGAGGTTCTTTTGTGGCCTAGTATGTGGTCTATTCTGGAAAATGTTCCATGTGCACTTGAGAATAATGTGTATCCTGTTGCTTTTGGGTGTAGAGTTCTGTAGATGTCTGTTAGGTCCATCTGTTCTAGTGTGTTGTTCAGTGCCTCTGTGTCTTTACTTATTTTGTGTCTGGTTGATCTGTCCTCTGGAGTGAGTGGTTTGTTGAAGTCTCCTAAGATGAATGCATTGCTGTCTATTTCCTCCTTTAATTCTGTTGGTATTTGTCTCACATATGCTGGCGCTCCTGTGTTGGGTGCATATACATTTATAATGGTTATATCTTCTTGTTGGACTGACCCCTTTATCATTATGTAATGTCCTTCTTTATCTTTTGCTACTTTCTTCGTTTTGAAGTCTATTTTGTCTGATACAAGTACTGCAACACCTGCTTTTTTTCTTTGTTGTTTGCATGAAATATCTTTTTCCATCCCTTCACTTTTAGTCTGTGTATATCTTGGATTTGAGGTGAGTTTCTTGTAGGCAGCATATAGATGGGTCTTGCTTTTTTATCCATTCTGTTACTCTGTGTCTTTTGATTGGTGCATTCAGTCCATTTACATTTAGGGTGATTATTGATAGGTATGTACTTATTGCCATTGCTGGCTTTAGATTCATGGTTACCAAGGGTTCAAGGGTTCCTTCTTTACTATCTAACAATCTAACTTAACTTTCTTGTTAAGTTATTGTAAACACTGTCTGATGTTTCTTTATTTCTCTCTCTTCTTATTCCTCTTCCTCCATTCTTTCTATAATAGGTGTTTTATTCTTTGCCTTTAGTTAGTATTTGGATGGTCTGCTTTCTTTGCTATGATTTTATTTTCTCTGGTGACATCTTTTTAGCTTTCGGAGTGCTTCCATCTAGAGCAGTCCATTTAAGATATCCTGTAGTGGTGGTTTATGAGGGCAAACTCTCTCAACTTTTGTTTGTCTGGAAATTGTTTAATCCCACCATCATATTTAAATGATAATCATGCTGGATACAATATTCTTGGTTCGAGGCCCTTCTGTTTCATAATGTTAAATATATCATGCCATTCTCTTCTGGCCGGTAAGGTTTCTGTTGAGAAATCTGATGATAGTCTGATGGGTTTTCCTTTGTAGGTGATCTTTTTCTCTCTCTAGCTGCCTTTAATACCCTGTCTTTATCTTTGATCTTTGCCATCTTAATTATTATGTGTCTTGGTGTTGTCTTCCTTGGGTCCCTTGTGTTGGGAGATCTATGAGCTTCGGTGGACTGCGAGACTACTTCCTTCCCCAGCGAGGGAAAGTTTTCAGCAATTATTTCTTCAAAGACACTTTCTATCCCCTTTCTCTCTCTTCTTCCTC
>JAVSCE010014627.1:0-71383 GCA_032199065.1 Smutsia gigantea | reverse complement strand
TTTTCTCCAGTCTGTCTTCAATGCAAAATGTCCTTTATCTAAAGGCACTTTATTCACTTTTCTTTTCTTTTATTGTATTCTCCAATTAAATAAGGAAAATTTTGATTATTTTTCAAGGATTGTGTTGACTGAACTTTTAATTCAAAGTGTTCCTTCAGAATGACTGACTTGAGACCTACTGGTACATGATTTCCCAATGACACAGAGTGATTACAGCTAGGTTTTCATTACATGTCTTTTTGCTACCCCATAATGCCGTGCAGGACATCCTCAAGCAGAGGGACAGATAGGCTTTTGTTTAGTTTCTTAAGTTACTTGGTAGTCGTTCCATGATACTTGGAAGGAACCCTAAAGGCGAATCTGGTTGGAGCTTCTCAGCATCAGTTCCTGTAGCGGAGAATTGCTTTTAATCTTTCATGGACTTCTCCTCCCATTTAGTCTACTGTTCCTCAAAAAACGTGTACCACCCCCTTCCAGCCCCACGCCCCTCTCCCTATGCCAAACACCTTTCAAAATGCCCAGAGGGGTGGCACTTGTGTTATTTCTGGGGCTGACAGCAAAGCCTCCTTCCCCTTTCCAGCATCTCTTATATCTTGGCAGGCACACTCACATTTTAAGTACGGTTCAGATTCCCCCAAAAAGAAGTTTACCATTAGTGAGCCCTATTTATTAACAGATCTACTGTTCTACTGGCATTGCTTTCTACCTTCCCTATTAGTTCCTTTGTGACCAATAAAATATATTGTATAACTTCCGTAGGAGAAAGATTTTATTCTATATGCTGAAATGCGGAATAAATAATTAGAGCAGGCCAAAGCTATGGGTAGATAGGTAGTCAGCTCAAAACATCTGAATGAAAAAGGAAATTTTATAGTATACAGCAACAGTTTGGAGACTAGGATCTAGTCTGATTTTGATTTCTGGCACATTGCCAGGGCAGCCAAAAACCCAGCTAATAACACTAGAGATTGATTAATCTTTCTCTAGGCCATTTCTAGGCCTGGTCCAAATTACTTTTAATTACTTCTACCTCTTAAAGTTTCAGAAAGGGCATGGCAGGTGCTATTACAGAAGGAAAGGTAATGTGTGAACGTGGGCTAGAAAGCGAGGAAGGCCAAAGATGAAAGAGGTCACAACCTTACGGAAACCCATTCACTGAAATTAAGGCAATAGCATATTCTATATAGCATTATCATTCTTTAAAATAGAATTTTGTAGAGCTGTAAGGAAAGGGATATCAATCTTATGGTTTCCCTTTATCTTTACAACGTCAACAACAAACAAAATACTGAACAGAACTTTGATTTTTCAAGAATATACCAGAAGCCTGTGAAGAATCAGGGAAAGGATGTCAAAATGTCCTTGGATGAACTACCTTTTAGACACTAACACAGACTAACACTACTGAAGATCCAGCCCTTCACAATGCCAGGCCTTGCTTTTCCCCGGCCTGTGTTATGTCACAGGGAGATGCTGCTGCCTTTTGTACTCCTTCAGCTTTGGCTCTGGAGCCCTCCCTCTCTCAGTGAGAAGTTTTAAGATTTAAAAATACCTTTTTCTTCTTCCTTGCATGTATTCCTGTGAAAATCTACCAAATCCAATTTGTTACTCATTCTCCAAAACCAGTAGGAAGGATTATAGTTACCCAGGTACACAAGAGCTAGAAGCTTCATAAACGTTTTTTAGAGATTTAATCCAACTTTATCCTGGCCTGTCATCTAGTCTATATGAGGCATCATGACACTTCATGTGAATGATTCATATGTTAAAATCAGGTTCCTCTCGAGTAATGAGAAATATAGGAGTAATAATGACCACAAAAGTAAAAATAATGTCATTTTGCCGTTCTTTACAATATGCTAATTCAACATAAAATTTTGTTTAATCCTCCAACTGTCCTGAAAATTGTTATTATCCTAACTTTGTTTCCATCTTCACTGAGATAAAGGGGGCACCTAACACTGTAGAGTTTAAGGTGTACGACATAATGACTTGATATACATATATATTGAAAACTGATTAGCACAATACATTTAGTTAACACATCTGTCACCTCACAGTTAAAAAATTTTTCCTATAAGAACATTTAAAAGCTATTCTCTTAGCAACTTTCAAATATACAATACAGTATCGTTAACTATAGTCAGCGTGCTGTACACTACATTCCCAGACCTTATATCATAATTGGAAGTTTGTACCTTTGACCACATTCACCCATTTCTCCCACCCCCACAAATGGCAACCACCCGTCTGTTCCCTGTTCCCATGAATTTGTTTTTTTTTTATAGATTCCATATATAAGTGAGATCTTATTTGTCTTTCTCTTTCTGACTTATCTACTTAGCATAATGCCCCCAAGTTTCATCCATATTGTTGCAGGATTCCCTCCCTTTTTATGGCTAAACAATATCCTTTGTACATATATGCCACATTTTCTATATCCATTCATCTGTCAACGGACACAAGTTGTTTCTTTGTGTCACCTATTATAAATAATGCTGCAATGAACACTAGAGTTCATATAGATATCTCTTCAAGATAGTTATTTAATATCCTTAGCATATATATCCAGAGTGGAATTGCTGTATAATATGGTTTTCTATTTGCAGTTTTTTTGAAGAACAGCCATACTGTTTTCCACAGTGGCTGCACCAATTTACATTCCCAAAAATAGTGGACAAGGGTTCCCTTTTCTCCACATCCTCAACATTATTATCTCTAGTCTTTTTGAAAAAAGCCATTCTAACAGGTGTGAAGTGGTATCTCATTGTGGTTTTGATTTGCATCTTCCTGATGATTAGTGAAATGAGGTTATTGTTTTTCTACTATTGGTTTGTATGACTTCTTTATATATTTTGGATATTAATCCCTTATCAGATTTGGGGTTTGCTTCTAGACTTTAGATTGAGTTAGCTAACTAGACAGTTAAATGGCAAAATACTTGATTTGCTTTAAGATTGTCAAATAGACTCCTCATAAAGTATTAGATGAAGCAAAAGTCATAAAAGATAAATGTCTTTATATATTCTTGCTTTTAAATCTATCTCAAAATTTCATATAAATACTGGAAGGATTGAGAAAGTTTTGGTAATGCAATACAGAGAACTATGTCTAAAGGAGATTATATTTTTCATTTCAGAAAGTATAGCTAAGGAACTTATGTGTGAAACGTGTCAAGTAAAATCCTGTTGAACTGAAGAAATAAAGTAAAAGTATACAGATTTATCAGAACTATCACTGGTAAAATAAACTGAGTGATATGAATCATGAAATGTTTAGCTGAAAATGTTATTTAGTAAGATTCACATTCCTTTTGTAATCACAAGCATGAATATTTAAAAAGACTGCCCCAAAATCTCCAGTGGTCACAGGCTATGCTTCAGGAAAGCATATTTTATTTTGTGGAAAAATCCATGTCCAAAAATGGTGGCAATATACAAGGAGGTGGGGGAGGTATTAGCTGGAACAGTTATGTAGTAGATGGGGCAAAGTAAGAACATAATCCCATTCTGTTCAAATCTTCCAAAAACCAGGTTCCCAAATAATTTCTGAACAAATACTTTTAAATTGAATTAAATAGATAATAATAGAGTGTTTTGCCTTTAATTCTATCACCTTGGGTCACAGCTATAAAGGTTCCTGGTTGATCTTGCCCCAGAACACTTAAATCCGAAAGAAGAACATGGCCAAGGGGAAAGCTGATCCCTTCTGCCCACATTTAGGCCACATATGTTTCACATTTACTCCTCAAAGAAACAAGATAAAATCCGCTTTCTCTCCTATAGCCATTCTCACCTAATATTTTGATGAAAATAAACAAAAACAAGTTAAATCTTTGCCTTGCCAATGGGGTTCAGCCCCAGGCAAGTTCACTATGGATTCAATGTGACCAAAGAAATGACAATAAAACGTCCTTGGGGTAAAAGGGTTTATACCCAACTTTATTATTTCCATGGTGGCAGGTCAGTCACTAAAGTCCCGTTCACTCAGAGCGAGTCTGCGTGCAGCAAGCCGGTCTCTGCCTCTGGGCCTCTCTGCCCACACAGTCGTCCTCTGGCCCTCTGGCCCGGGCACTGCCACCACTCCAGCCTCTATTCTGCTCCCCTGCAGCGCTGGGCGGGGCTCTTTATATAGAGTCAGTAGCAACATATTGCCCACACGTGTGTAGTGTTGAGGTTGGCATCGAGGAAGGGCGCAGGAAGGCCACATGGAGAGCGGCGGCGGGACTCCTCAGGCTGGCACTCTGGCGACGGTGGCCGAAAGCTCGCAGGGCCTGCTGCCACCTGAGGGCGAAGGCATGGCGGGGCCGGCGGAGCCCGACGGGGCAGCTGGGCCTCCTCGGGTTCTGCACACTGTGGACCTGAGCAGCAAGAGGGCTGAGGGCGGCGCGGCCGGTGGCCCTGAGGCCAGGGTGAGGCAGTGTCTGCTGTGGGCTTGCGAGGCCGAGGGCGTCCACCTCACCTCCATGCCCTTCAAGGAGCTCGATTTCGAGGAGACGGCCGTGCTGGACGCCTTCTGCCAGGCAGATATTGCTGTGGTGGACATGAGTGATGTCTCCAGACAGCCTTCACTCTTCTACTACCTTGGAGTCCAAGAAAGCTTTGACATGACCAATAATGTGATCCTGTACCATGACGTGAATGCTGCCACTGCTCTTTCATTGAAGGATATGGTGACTCAAACAAACACAGAATCTATTGGAAATTATTATTTCATCCCATACATTGTGACACCGTGTGACAATTATTTTTGCTGTGACAGTGATGCCCAGAGGTGTGCCTCAGAGTACATGCTGCCCAACTGGAACACCATCCTGTGTCCGCTGTGTGTGCCCCTGGTTGACAGGTTTACTAGTCTCCTCAAGGACATCCACGTGACCTCATGTGCTTATTACAAAGAAACCTTGTTAAATGACATCCGGAGAGCCCGAGAGAAATACCAAGGCGATGAATTGGTGAAGGAGCTGGCTCGGATCAGACTCCACATGGATGATACCAAAGTTCTGACCTCAGATATCCTCATTAATTTACTGCTTTCCTACCTTGATATCGAGGACTATGATGCAATGGTGAAGCTAGTAGAAACACTGGAAATGCTGCCTACGTGTGATTTGGCTGACCAGCATAACATTAAATTGCACTATGCATTTGCACTAAATAGGAGAAACAGTGCAGGCGACCGTGAGAAGGCTCTGCAGGTCTTGCTCCAGGTTGTGCCGAGCTGTGACCACCTGACATGTTCTGCCTGTGTGGGAGGATCTACAAGGACATCTTCCTGGAGTTGGACTACAAAGATGAAACCAGCCAAGATAGTGCCATTGAGTGGTATCACAAAGGGTTTGCGCTCCAGTCATCTCTCTATTCAGGAATCAACCTGGCAGCTTTGCTGATAGTTGCTGGACAACAATTTGAAACATCCCTGGAACTAAGGAAAATAGGTATCTGGCTGAACAATTTGTTGGGAAGAAAAGGGAGCTTGGTGAAAATCAACAGTTACTGGGATGTGGGTCAGTTCTTCATTGTCAGCATGTTGGCCAACCATGTTGGGAAGGCCATCCGGCAGCAGAAAGGTTGTTCAAACTGAAACCTCCAGTCTGGTACCTGCAGTCATTAGCTCAGAACTTGTTATTAATCCAGCGCTTCAAGAAACCCATTATCGATCATTCATCCAGGGAAGAATGGCTTAACTTCTGGTTAGAGATTAATTTTGAGGCAACAAATAAAGTCACTAATGGACTCAGATTTCCAGTTCTGGTGATAGAACCAACCAAAATCTACCAGCCTTTGTATGTCGCTATAAACAACGAAGCCGAGGAGAGGATGGTCTCTCTGTGGCACGTCAGTCCTACGGAAATGAAACAAATCCATGAATGGAATTTTACAGTCCCTTCCATCAAGAAAATAAGCATATCCAAGTTTGATGAACGGTATTGTTTTCTTTATGTCCATGATAATTCCGATGACTTTCAAATCTACTTTTCCACTGAAGAGCAGTGCAAAAGGTTCTGCTCTTTGGTCAAAGAGATGATAACCAATGCAGTGGGCAGTACAGTGGAGCTGGAGGTAAAGACCAATGGGTACACCGTAGAGTATGAATGTGACTATGATGCCAATGGTAATAGAATTGTGCTGGGAAGAGGCACATATGGAACCATGTATTCTGGTACAGACCTGAGCAATCAAGTGCAAATAGCCATCAAAGAAATCCCAAAGAAAGACATCAGGAGCTCTCAGCTGCTGCACAAGGAGACAGCCCTGCACAGGTACCTCAAGCACCGCAACATCGTTCGCTGCCTGGGCTCTGTTTCTGAGGATGGCTACATTAAGATATTCATGGAGCAGGTGCCTGGGGGAAGCCTTCCTGCTCTTTTGCGATCAGGAAAATGGGGGCCAATGAAGGAGCCCACCATCAAGTTTTACACTAAGCAGATCCTGGAAGGCCTTAAGTATCTCCACGAAAACCAGATTGTGCATAGAGACATCAAGGGTGATAATGTTCTGGTGAATAGCTATAGTGGAGTGGTGAAAATCTCCGATTTTGGAACCTCTAAACGTCTTGCAGGAGTGAATATCTGTACGGAGACATTTGCTGACACTCTGCCGTACATGGCACCTGATATTATCAACCAAGGACCCCATGGGTATGGCATTGCGGCTGATATCTGGTCCTTGGGCTGCACCATCATTGAGATGGCCACCAACAGGCCTCCGTTCTATGAGCTTGGTGAGCCACTGACAGCACTGTTCAAAGTGGGGATGTTTAAGATGCACCCTGAAATTCCAGAAGCCCTTTCAGCTGAAGCCAAAGCCTTCATTTTATCCTGTTTTGAGCCTGACCCCCACAGATGTGTCACTGCTGCTGACCTGCTCAAACAGGACTTCTTAAGGCAGGTGGACAAGGGCAAGAAGAATCGAATTGCTTTGAAACTATCAGACCCCCAGCCCGACACATTCTTCGTGAAGGAGAAGGCCCGCACGTCCCTGCAGCGGCTTGGCCACCTGAACAGTGTTCAGATGAGAGCGCGGCCTTGAAACACCGGAGGGATCGGGGCCTCTTACTGCTGTGCAAAGAGAGCGAGCACCACGCCATCCTGTACAAAATCCTCTGGGAGGGGCAGACCCAGGTGGCTTCCAACCTGCAGGAATGCATGGCCCAGAGTTCAGAAGACTTGCATCTCTCAGCCGACCACATCAAGCAAATAATTGGGATCCTGAGGGACTTCATCTGCTCCCCAGAGCACAGGGTGATGGCATCCAGTATGTCAAAGCTGAAGGTGGACCTGGACTTTGACAGCTCGTCCATCAGTCAGATTCACCTGGTGCTGTCTGGATTTCAGGATGCTGTAAATAAAATTTTGAGGAACCACTTAATTAGTCTCCACTGCATGTTTTCAATGAACAACATCATTTGTCAGGCTGTGCAGGCTGCAGTCACCATCCTCACCCCAGAGCTCCGAGCCCACTTTGAGCCTGCCTCGGTGACTGACAGGGTGGAGAAGGACACAGAGGAGGTGAAAGAGGACTGTCCACCAGAAGCAGCACACATGTGACCTATGGAGGCCACAGCCCAGAGTCTGCAGGTGCCCGGAAGCAGCAGCCCCATCAGCAACAGCAGCAGCGCCCGAACCTGCAGCTGGACGAGCTCAGGCAGGAGACCAACAGAGTTTTGGAACACCCAATTCAAAAAGAAAGAGAGTTCCAGAATCTTCAATCTAATGATACCACAGAGAACCCAGTGTCCCCTCCTGGGTCTCATGGGCAGAGAATAGATGAAGAGCTTGTAGACTGGTTGCAACCGCAAGGAGCAGATGCAGCTACAATCCAAAAGTGGTGGGCTCCTCTGCCAGCCATGGACAGCAGTGTCCCAGTACAGAAGACAGGCTCAGGAGTCCCTGGCAAACCACAGTGAGTCTCAGCTATGCCAAGGAGACAGAGAGAGCAAAGACCTGACATTTTTGTTGTAAAAGCTGCTGTTAACATACATACAAATGCCACTGTGTTGACACCAGGAAGACACCATTGTTTATTTATTGAAGTGTTAAAGAATTACTGAGAATTTTTTTTAACCTGTTATTTATCAACATGTTTCAAAGGTGAATGAAACTATATGCATTATTGTGAAAAAAAAAAAGAGAATCCTGGCCACAGGAACTTTCATTTTATCCACACTCTACCCCTCCAGGATTCTCTTCTCTCAATCTATGTGCCCTCCGCCCTCTGCAATGGTCCCTGTGCAAGGAAGCTGGAGCACTGTAACCAAACTCTACAACAACATAATACAACATACAAATAACAGAAATTATAAAAAATTATAATAACCCTCAAGCCTGAGGAGATCCACTGCCACCAAGTGGTCATCCTGGCTGTATTCAAAGGAGTTAACCAAAAGGACCATGTGTAGGCCTTACAATACCCACCTTCTCCAGCCACTCCAGCAAAAAGTCTGGCAGACACACAGGCCAATCTTGTTGCTTTATCTCCACCTTCTGCTTCATCCTCAGCAGCCAGAACCGCTGTTCTGGTCTCAATTGCCAAAACTCCAGTCCAATTTCCTTCCGTGGGCTCCTGCCTTTACAAACCAACCCACATCCGGTCCTTGCGACCTTCATGGGGCCCTTTAAACTCTTCCTTCGAGAAGCAGACTGTATTTCCCTTTGTGCTTGAGCCTGCGAATAGAAGCACAGCATGGCGTGCTCCACAGCCTGAGGAGGGGGCTGCACCTCTCCTGGAAGAATCCAGGGTTGCCGAGTCCTTCGGGCTTTCCACTGGCTTTCAACCAGGTGGGGTCTCAACCGAGGAGGGGCCGATGCCTCTGACACCGGCAGGGCCTCCACCTCCACCTGTTCGTCAATCCTCCGCTCCTCCATTTCTGGGGCTGACGGCTCCCCTATGTTCTTCTCTTGCCCCGCGGCACCCGGCAGCCTGCGTGCTGCTGCTTCTCCTGCCGCTCCTTCTCGGGACTCTTCCTTCACCTGCCCCAGGGCACCTGGCAGCCCACACTCCCATACTGCTGCTTCTCGTGCCGCTCCTCCTTGGGCAACTGCTCCTTCTCGTGCTGCTTCCTCTCAGGCCACAGCACTTCGTAGTGACGCCATTTCAGTCAGCTTTGTCTTGGGGAGGACCCCAGTCCTCCACCCCTTCTCAGTACCACATGCCCACTGGGGGACACTCAAATGTCTCCCCGTCCATAGGTGCAGCCTGCTGAAACACTCCTTCCATGAGGGCAACCTGTTCTTTTTCCTTAGTCACCAGTGAACCCTGCTGACTGTCCCAATTGTCTTGCCAATGGGTTTCAGCCCTGGGCAAGTTCACTATGGATTCAATGTGATCAAAGAAATGACAGTAAAACGTCCTTGGGGTGAAAGGGTTATACCCAACTTAATTATTTCCGGGGTGGCAGGTCAGTCACTAAAATCCTGTTCACTGAGAGCGAGTCTGCATACAGCAAGCTGGTCTCTGCCTCTGGGCCTCTGTCCTCGGCGCTGCCAGCACTCCAGCCTCTGCTCTGCTCCCCTGCAGCCTTGCCACTGTGTCGTCCAGAGCACTGGGTGGAGCTCTTTAAGTACAGTCAATAGCAACGTATTGCCCACAGGTGTGTAGTGAGCTAGAATCCTGGCCACAGGAACTCTCATTTTACCCACAGTTTTGTTCCTCCAGAGACCCAATGAAGAGAGAGCTCTGAAGCTGTCCCTCCACCATCCCTTTGCCCTCCCCCAGATTAAGGAGCTTTTTGCGTTTGTCTCAAAGCAAGATGACTCAGAGACTCTGAACATCATTCAAGATCAGTTCCTAACAGAAACACTGGTGTGTTCCCTTTATGTGAAAGTCACACCAGAATCCTTTTCTACTCTTCCAATATTTTAGTTATGGGAGAACCAGTAAGATAACTAGTTAAGAAATAATCTGAGCCAGGAGAAAACCGGATTTTAAAAAATAAGTAAATACTTGAGCACATAATGCTGAATGCAGAGATATAAACAAAACTATAGTAAGAGACAACCCACCTCCTGGTGGATTATATTTTTTACTAACATGAAGATACAGTCTTTTCTCTGTTTCTTATTCTTACTTTTATTGCCTTCCCACACTTTGAAGGTTTCACTTAAAACTTGCTTTAATTAATAACTCTACATTTTTGTTCTCCATGGTAATTCTAACATTAAGTCAGTATTTAACACAGCTGTTCACACTCCATAAAATAGTTTCTCTTCTGATAGAAACAATATATTTTAAGCCTATGTTTTGCCAGAGATTTAGATGTGTAACTCAGAGCTCAAAAAATTTACAGATGTGAAATCAAATACAATAGCTCAAGGCAGGGACTTCTAGGAAGATGGCGGTGTGAGCAGGGCGGCAGAAATCTCCTCCCAAAACTATATAAATCTATGAAAATAACAGCAAATACAACTATTCCTAAAAGAGAAATCAGAGCACACAGGAAAGTGCACAGCGTGCAGCCACACCTGGGAGAACTCAGCACCCCGCGAGGTGGGTAAGATATGGAGCCGCGACCGAGTGGCACCCGAACACTCACCCAGCCGAGCGCGCCAGTGGGAGGAGAGGATTCGGAGCTGGGAGGGAGTGGAAGAGCAGGTCCACGAAATAACCAGCCCCAGTGGTCTGCGCCGGGAGCGCTGACACACATCGCGCGGTGCATCGGACATTGGAGAGGCAGAAGGTGCAGGTTTTGAGCCGGGAAGGCGCTGGGACCGTGCAACCAGTGCCCAGGGACAAGAGAAAAGCGTGCGCCATTTGTAGCGGTCTCGGAGAGGCAGGGGGCTCAGCGAGGGAACACCATCACTCTGGCGGGCTCAGCCCTGCAGGTTGGAAGTCCTGGAGAACTTCGGTCCCCTTTGCTGGTGACAGAGAGATGGGAGCAACCATGCTGGAAATTTATACAGAAAACAATAGTGTCCCATTCGTTCCTGCCCCGCCCAGACCTACAAAAAAGCGGCTGAGAATTAGTGGAGTAACAGCAACACCTACAGCATGCTTAGAGAATCCACTCCAGGTGGGCTTTTTTTTTTGCTCGTTTGTTTTATTTCTTGCTTTTTTTTTGCTCGTCTGTTTTATTTCTTGCCCTTTTTTTTTCTTTTTTCACCTTACTTTTCTTTCATTTCTTTCTTTCTTCTTTCTCTCTTTTCTTTCTCTTAATTTTTTTTTTTGGCTTGCTTGTTTTTTTGGTGGTGTTTTTTTCTTTTAAACCTTAAAGAGCCCAGCTGACATAAGTGGCACCTACCAGCGACCACTCCTATCAACATGACAAGACAGAAGAACATGATACAGACAAAAATCAGCAAGATCCAGACCCTCTCTGAGAAGGAATCTGAAGGGATGGAAATGAAGCATCTTCCTGAAAAAGAATTCAGAATAAAAGTCATAACCATGCTGATGGATCTATAGAGAAATATGCAAGAGCTAAGGGAGGAAGTGAGGGAAGTCAGGAAAGATAATGCAGAAATGAGACAAGCCATCAACAGGTTCAGCAGCAGACTGGACGAGATGCAAGAGACTGTTAATGCAATAGAAATCAGAGAACAGGAACACAGAGAAGCTGAGGCAGAGAGAGATAAAAGGATTTCTAGGAATGAAAGAATATTAAGAGAACTGTGTGACCAATCCAAAAGGAACAATATTCGCATTATAGGAGTACCAGAGGAAGAAGAGAGAAAAAGGGATAGAAAGTATCTTTGAAGAAATAATTGCTGAAAACTTACCCATGCTGGGGAAGGAAATAGTCTCGTAGTCCATGGAAGCCCACAGATCTCCTAACACAAGGGACCCCAGGAAGACAACACCAAGACACATAATAATTAAGATGGCAAAGATCAAAGATAAGGACACAGTATTAAAGGTAGCTAGAGAAAGAAAAAAGATCACCTTCAAAGGAAAACCCATCAGACTAACATCAGACTTCTCAACAGAAACCTTACAGGCTAGAAGACAATGGCATGATATATTTAACGCAATGAAACAGAAGGGCCTCGAACCAAGAATACTGTATCCAGCACAATTATCATTTAAATATGATGGGAGGATTAAAGAATT
The DNA here is from genome assembly GCA_032199065.1 of Smutsia gigantea. Classification (NCBI taxonomy): domain Eukaryota; kingdom Metazoa; phylum Chordata; class Mammalia; order Pholidota; family Manidae; genus Smutsia; species Smutsia gigantea. The sequence continues at coordinate 59,336 of JAVSCE010014627.1, read as the reverse complement.
TCCAGACAAGCAAAGCTGAAGATTTTGCCTCCCATAAACCACCTCTACAGGACATCTTAAAGGAACTGCTCTAGAGGGAAGCACTCCTAAGGCTAAAAAGCTGTCACCAGAGAAAATAAAATCATAGCAAAGAAAGCAGACAATCCAAAATGAACTAAAGGCAAAGAATAAAACACCTAGTATATAAAGAATGGAGAAGGAAGAATAAGAAGGGAGAGAAATAAAGAATCATCAGACTGTGCTTACAATAACTTAACAAGAAAGTTAAGTTAGATTGTTAGATAGTAAAGAAGCAACCCTTGAACCTTTGGTAACCACGAATCTAAAGCCAGTAATGGCAATAAGTACATATCTTTCGATAATCACCCTAAACGTAAATGGACTGAATGCACCAATCAAAAGACACAGAGTAACAGAATGGATAAAAAAGCAAGACCCATCTATATGCTGCCTACAAGAACCTCACCTCAAACGCAAAGATATCCCCAGATTAAAAGTGAAGGGATGGAAAAAGATATTTCATGCAAATAACAAAGAGAAAAAAGCAGGTGTTGCAGTACTTGTATCAGACAAAATAGACTTCAAAATGAAGAAAGTAGCAAGAGATAAAGAAGGACATTACATAATGATAAAGGGGTCAATCCAACAAGAGGATATAACCATTTTAAATAGATATGCACCCAACCCAGGAGTGCCGGCATTTGTGAAACAAATACTAACAGAATTAAAGGAGGAAATAGACAGAAATGCATTCATCTTAGGTAACTTCAACACACCACTCACTCCAAGGGACAGATCAACCAGACAGAAAATAAGTAAAGAGACAGAGGCACTGAACAACACACTAGAACAGATGGACCTAACAGACATCTACAGAACTCTACACCCAAAAGCAACAGGATACACATTCTTCTCAAGTGCACATGGAACATTTTCCAGAATAGACCACATACTAGGCCACAAAAAAGAGCCTCAGTAAAATCGAAAATATTTAAATTATACCAACCAACTTCTCGGATCATAAAGGTATTAAACTAGAACTAAACTTTAGAAAGAAAACAAAAAGGCTCACAAATACATGGAGACTTAACAACATTCTACTAATTAATCAATGGGTCAATGACCAAATCAAAACAGAAATCAAAGAGTATATGAAGACAAATGACAACAACAACACAAAGCCACAGCTTCTATGGGACGCAGCAAAGGCAGTTCTAAGGAAAGTATATTGCAATCCAGGGCTATCTAAAGAAAGAAGAACATTCCCAAATGAATAGTCTAAAGACACAATTACTGAAATTGGAAAAAGAAGAACGAATGGACCCAAAGTCACCAGAAGGAGGGACATAATAAAGATCAGAGAAGAAATAAATAAAATTGAGAAGAACAAAACAATAGAAAAAATCAATCAAACCAAGAGCTGGTTCTTTGAAAAAATAAACAAAATAGATAAACCCCTAGCCAGACTCAGTAAGAAAAAAAGAGAATCTACACACATAAACAGAATCAGAAATAAGAAAGGAAAAATCATGACGGATCCACAGAATTACAAAGAATTATAAGAGAGTACTATGAAAATCTATATGCTAACAAGCTGGAAAACCTAGAAGAAATGGACAACTTTTTAGAAAAATACAACCTTCCAAAACTGACCAAACAAGAAACAGAAAAACTAAACAGACCAATCACCAGCAATGAAATTGAAGTGGTAATCAAAAAACTACCCAAGAACAAAACCCCTGGACCAGATGGATTCACCTCTGAATTCTACCAGACATATAGAGAAGAAATAACACCGATTCTCCTTAAAGTTTTCAAAAAATAGAAGAGGAGGGAATACTTCCAAACTCATTCTATGAAGCCAGCATCACTCTAATACCAAAACCGGGCAAAGACCTCACCAAAAAAGAAAATTACAGACCAATATCCCTGATGAATGTAGATGCAAAAATACTCAACAAAATATTAGCAAACAGAATCCAAAAATACATCAAGAGGATCATACACCATGACCAAGTGGGATTCATCCCAGGGATGCTAGGATGGTACAACATTCGAAAATCCATCAACATCATCCACCACATCAATAAAAAGAAGAACAAAACCACATGATCATCTCCATAGATGCTGAAAAAGCATTTGACAAAATTCAGCATCCATTCATGATTAAAACTCTCAACAAAATGGGTATAGAGGGCAAGTACCTCAACATCATAAAGGCCATATATGACAAACCCACAGCTAACATCATACTTAATGACGAGAAGCTGAAAGCTTTTCATCTAAGATCGGGAACAAGACAGGGATGCCCACTCTCTCCACTGTTATTCAGCATAGTACTGGAGGTCCTAGCCACGGCAATCAGACAAAACAAAGACATACAAGGCATCCAGATTGGTAAAGAAGAAGTCAAATTGTCACTATTTGCAGATGACATGATACTGTACATAAAAAACCCTAAAGTTCCATTCCAAAACTACTAGAATATCTGAATTCAGCAAAGTTGCAGGATACAAAATTAACACATAGAAATCTGTTGCTTTCCTATACACTAATGATGAACTAACAGAAAGAGAAATCAGAAAAACAATTTCATTCACAATTGCATCAAAAAGAGTAAAATACCTAGGAATAAACCTAACGAAGGAAGTGAAAGACCTGTACTCTAAAAACTACAAGACACTCCTAACAGAAATTAAAGAGGACACTAACAAATGGAAATGCATCCCATGCTCTTGGCTAGGAAGAATAAATATTGTCAAAATGGCTATACTACCCAAAGCAATCTACAGATTCAACGCAATCCCTATCAAACTACCAACAGCTTTCTTCAATTAACTGGAACAAATATTTCTAAAATTCATATGGAACCACAAAAGACCCTGAATAGCCAAAGAAATCCTGAGAAGGAGGAATAAAACGGGGAATTATGCTCCCTGACTTCAAGCTCTACTACAAAGCCACAGTAATCAAGACAGTTTGGTATTGGCACAAAAACAGACCCACAGACCAGTGGAGCAGAATAGAAAATCCAAACATCAACCCAAACACATACAGTTAATTAATATTTGATAAGGGAGCCTTGGATATACATTGGGGAGATGACGGCCTCTTCAGCAGCTGGTGTTGGAAAAACTGGACAGCTACATGTAAGAGAATGAAATTGGACTACTGTCTAACCCCATACACAAAGGTAAACTCAAGGTGGATCAAAGACCTGAATGCAAGTCATGAAACTATAAAACTCTTAGAAAAAAATATAGGTAAAAAGCTCTTGGACATAAACATGAGTGACTTCTTCATGAACATATCTCCCCGAGCAAGGGAAACAAAAGCAAAAATGAACAAGTGGGACTATATGAAGCTGAAAAGCTTCTGTACAGCAAAGGACACCATCAGTAGAACAAAAAGACTTCCTACAGTATGGGAGAATATATTCATAAATGACGTATCCGATAAGGGGTTGACATCCAAAATATATAAAGAACTCAGACACTTCAACAAACAAAAAGCAAATAATCCAATTAAGAAATGGGCAGAGGACATGAATAGACACTTCTCCAAAGAAGAAATTCAGATGTCCAACAGGCACATGAAAAGATGCTCCACATCACTAATCATCAGAGAAATGCAGATTAAAACCACAATGAGATATCACCTCACACCAGTGAGGATGGCCGCCATCCAAAACACAAACAACAACAAATGTTGGCGAGGATGTGGAGAAAAGCGAACCCTCCTACACTGCTGGTGGGACTGCAAATTAGTTCAACCATTGTGGAAAACAGTATGGAGGTTCCTCAAAAAACTCAAAATAGAAATACCATTTGACCCAGGAATTCCACTCATAGGAATTTACCCTAAGAATGCAGCAGCCCAATTTGAAAAAGACAGATGCACCCCTATGTTTATCGCAGCACTATTTACAATAGCCAAGAAATGGAAGCAACCTCAGTGTCCATCAGTAGATGAATGGATAAAGAAGAGGTTGTACATATACACAATGGAATATTATTCAGCCATAAGAAGAAAACAAATCCTACCATTTGCAACAACATGGGTGGAGCTAGAGGGTATTGTGCTCAGTGAAATAAGCCAAGCTGAAAAAGACAAGTACCAAATGATTTCACTCATATGTGGAGTATAAGAACTAAGAAAAAAAACTGAAGGAACAAAACAGCAGCAGACTCACAGAACCCAAGAACAGAATAATAGTTACCAAAGGGAAAGGGACTGGGGAGGATGGGTGGGGAGGGAGGGGCAAGGGGGAAGAAGGGACATTACGATTAGCAGATGTAATGTTGGGGGGGCACGGGGAGGGCTGTACAACCCAGAGAGGACAAGTAGTGACTCTATGGCATCTCACTACGCTGATGGACAGTGACTGTAATGGGGTTGGTGGGGGGGGGACCTGATGAAGGGGGTAGTGTAATCACCATAATATTACTCATTTAATTGTAGATTAATGATATCAAAATAAACTTAAAAAAAACAAATACAATAGCTCTTAGTGAAAAATGAAAAGTCACAGAAAATTAAACCATAGAAAAGTAGCATTAAACTTTCAACTTACACATTTATAAATGAAACATCTATACAGCCATATTAGGAGAAATATAGTTAACAAAGTACTTTCAAATTTTAATTGTTGGCCACTCAAAAGAATTTAATCTCATAAATTAAAGAAAAAGGTAACAGATTCTAAATAGATGCTTCATATGTGAGCCTATGCCCATTTTTATAAAACACGAATATACTATTTACTACTTCAGCAGTAATTTCCATATAGAATTATACACTGCTAAATTAAGTAACCAGAGGGATTTGTTTTATTTTGCATTAAGCACAAAACATTGGATTATGTGGAACTAAAAACATTTGCCTATATGTTATTAATGCAGAAATTCAAATTAATATTTTACAATAATATAAAAATAATACACATCTTTATTATTGAACCGAATATTTACAATTTTGTAGGTAAAATAAAATCTAATTATAAAATTCAGAAAGTCTATATTCTGTAGGATTATCCTAAAAGCTTTCAAGTAAATTTAAAATTTTTAATTTAGAATTAGAATTTACCAGATAGATTGTCTACATCAGTCAGATATAAAACAGAAATTAAACTGCTTCTCTCTTTGTAGTCCTCACACTGCACACAGTTTCACAAAAAATTAGCTCTCAAAAATAATTGTGAAATTTAGTTATTCTTTATAAATATCACATTTCATACTTTATATGACATAGTTTCTTACTGAATATCTAAAATATCTTTAAATTGGGCTCAGATGTTTTAATTGGGCTGATGCTCTTCTACAAATATGGTAGCTAGAATTGTTTTTGAGAGCAAGCTACTTTAAAAACCAAGAACTATATATAAATAGCCAAATGTTTTTATGTAATAACTTTAAGTATAAAGATCTAATACAATTTGTCTACCCATTCCAAATAAAAATGGCTTTGGAGAAGATATATACAAACCATTTTTACAAGCTAAGATTACAATGACTAGAAAACAGTTGACGTATTTAGAAGACTTCTAGTGCAAGTACAAATAGTAAATACTTAATGAGAACAATGACTAAAATTGAATAAAAATATGGAGACTCACCATCTTGAAGCTATTTTGTCTAACTTATTTTCTTGGCTCTTTATAACCAATGTATTCAAGGTATATTGCTATGTGGTGTATTTCTCAAAGAGGCCTTCTGCTTACTTTACCCAAGTTTCCACCCAAAACCCAACTTTCCTTACCTAACACTGTGATATTTATTCTCTTCCCCTAGAATCTGTTCTGCTCCCGGCAACAGGAATAATCTTCCTCATATACCACTTGCAACATGTCATTCCCTATTTAAGAATATGTTCCCCCTTATATATCCAGGATTTATTAGGAAGTCCCTTAAAATGTTCTAAAGAGAGGCACTTGGAGGTGTAGAAGGTAAAATCATAAATACTCTGTACTCATTCATTCGTGCATCTTATATTAACTGAGTGCCTATTATGTGCCAGGCACAGTGAGGGTTGTTGCGAAAGCTGCTAGCAATAAAGAAGTAATGGGACAAACTCAGGTCCTTTCCCTCATGTAGCTTATAACTTCATGGGAAAAACAGACAATAAGTAAATGAATAAACGATCTTGATAATACAATTGATCCTTGAACAACATGGGTTTATACAGGGGAATATTTCAATAAGTACTATACAATACTGTACATGTATTTCCTTCCTTATGATTTTCTTAAAGACATTTTTTCTCTAGTTACTCAACTGTAAGGGTCAATATATAATACATATATAAAATATGTGTTAATCAACTTTTTATGTTACCAGTAAGGTTTCTGGTCAAGAGTAGGATATTACTAATGAAGTTTTGGGGGAGTCAAGAGTTATACATGGATTTTCCACTCTGCCGGGGTTCAGCACCCCTAACCCCTGTGATGCTCAAGGGCCAGCTATAGTTAACTCAGCCAAAGACTCCCAGAGACACCTGCAAGTGAACAAGTTGTACCTATTACTTGTTGCAAGGGGGAAGAACATGCATCTGGGGAACTCTGGTGTGTCTCAATAAGGCCATTGGAAAAAACCTGTTATAGGATTTGAGCTCTGGTTGGCTAATATTGGGGAGAGTTTAGGGGTAGATTGGTGTTGTTATAAAGAAGGACCAATTCTATGATTGGGTATCTTAATAAATTTTATCTACAGAAAAAGCAGTTTAAGGCAAGCTTAAAGCTATCACTGGTTTTAAAAAGTAGTAGTAACTCATTTAGTGAGAAGAGGATGATGGCTATTTTGTGGGCTGCACTATGACCCTGCCCATGTGGATACTGTGACATCCAGCTGAACAACATGCTACCGGTAAAAGTGATATCAGTTTGTAGTAACATTGAGGCCTAGGTTTGAGTGTCACATCAGTTCTCAGACATCAGAGGTGGCTTCCTTTTACCTCACAGATTATTCAGAAAATAAATAGGATACTGTAATGATTATCACTAGGACTAATTTACATAACGTGGCCAAAAAAAAGACCTCTTTGTGAAGCTGAGATTAAGCTAAACCCAAAGGCATAATGCTATGAAGAGATGACAAAAGAACCTACTGGGTAAAGACAAGTAGAAAGAATCTAGGCGAGAAAGGACTGGACATGTTCGAGAACCAGAAAGAAGAGTATGCCTGGAAAAATGTGAGTGGCAGGGAGAATGGTATGTGACTGGAGCCAGAGATAACAGGGCCAAATCGATTGCAGTAAGAAGTTTATGTTTTATTCTAAGGACAATGGGAAGCAATAAGAGGCTGTGAATGGGGGTGTATGGAATGAATGACTAGTGACTTCATGCTAGACCCAAGCCCAGGTATCTGAGTGCTGTGGGCTGAATTGTGTCTCCCCAATATTTATATGTTAAAGTCTTAACCTCAGAATGTGACTGTGTACTTTCAAGAAGTAATTAAATTAAAATGAGGTCATTAGGGTGGGCCCTACTTCAATATGGCTGGAGTCCTTATAAGAAAAGGAAATTAGATACAAGCAGTTACGAAGAGAAGATGACGTGAAGACACAAAATGAAGACGGCCATCTACAAGCCAAGGAGCGAGGCCTCATTAGCAAGCAATACTGCTGACAACTTGATCTTGGACTTCTAAGCCTCCAGAATTGTGAAAAAAAACATTTCTGTTTTTTAAGCCACTCAGTCTGTGATACTTTGTTATGGTTGCCCTAGAAAACTAATGCACTGTGTTACCAGTACAGCGTCTTTCCAAATCCAAAGCTATGAACTTGATGCCAAATGTTCACTTAATCAATGTTTATTTTTACATGAAAAAAAAATGAAAGGTGTTATATTGTTAGTGGCACCAAAAATATTCATCTTGCTGGGCTTCAAATCTATAGTGAGGAGTTAGGGCAAGAAGGTGACTATATCTCTTCTAACTCTTAAAGTCACAGGATTTATCTTAGGGGACACTGGAATCATACTTCCAAAAATACAACTCTGTATTTATATCATACCTTTCTTCTAAGGAGTTCAAAACACTTCAAAGACATTTTCATATCAATTCTCACTATATCCTGTGAAGGCAGGTAGGTGGGAAATATTATCATTCCTATTTGACATTTCTATACACCTACTCACTTGATTATAAGATCATTTTCACTGAATATATAATTTTTTATTTCAGGGAAAAGAATACATGCCCAGAAAAAAAACTGATGTTCACAAGAAAAATAGTACAATTTTTCATTAAGATCACTCTCATGTGCTGAATGACCTGAACATTTGTAATCTACACAATGACACGAGAGATTTTAACTTAGATACTATTTCTCCTTCCTTTTTATATTCCTTTGGAAAAGAAAAAAAGAAAGATTAACAAAATGGCAGCTCTATATTTTAGGTAGCACCAGACAGAGGGTAATTGGCCTATTCTATCTACATTTTAGAATACAGTATTTACTACCCTCTCAAGGAGAGTAGTGAAGCATTGGGAAGTCCAAGAAGCCAAAAATACCAATTCTTCGCATTTTGTCCCTTTAAGTAAAACATCAGTATAGATGATGACTTAATGAGAAGATTTTTATCAACAAAATCAATTTTAAACAAAAATGCAATTTTAAACTTCCTAAAGTTGAAAAATATCACTATGCCTCAACTTAACATCTGTCCCCCTTTGAGAGGATAAAGACAGACAGCACTAACTCCCGGTCCTTCCTTACTCTAACAGTTTTATCTCATGTCACTCACCCTCATGCTTCCTGTGCTCAGAGTCACTGAATGCTGTGCACTGATTTACTTATTCATTCAATAAATATTGACTCAAAGTTGTAGGACATGGAGGGAAAATACTGAATAAGACTAAACAAGGTCCCTCCTTTCACGCAGTATACCGACAGTAGGGAGGTAAGTAAACAAATAAACAAACTAGTTCTATATTGTCATAAATGATTTAGTGGCAATGGGAAATGACACAGATGGAGGTAACCCAGCGGAGGAGATTTCTTTAGAAAAGGGGGTCAGAAAAGCCTCTATGAGAAGGTTTCACTACGATCTTAAGAAAATGGGCCAGCTGTCTGAAGAGTTGAGTTAGCAATTTTAAGCTGAAATAACTACAAATCTCAAGGATATAATACTTCAGTGACAGAAGTGGATAATCAGTACTGGTTACAAAATTAGCAGGGCCCAGAGCAACATGAAAATGCAAATGCAAGTTCTTAATAATTTAAAAATAATTAAGAATTTCAAGATGGTGACAGCTGGGCTTTAAAACCAAGCCCCAGGCCTATCTGAACAGGGACCCTGTGCAAAGCCCAGGTTGAATTCCCCACAAAGGCAGGCCTGAGAAGGTGTTTTTTGCCGAATGGGGTGTCTATGAAATCAGAGCATGCAGGAATGGGTACAACACAGTAGGTCTGCTGGTTCTGGTAACAAATGCCTGGAAGACTTAGGGCTTCCACAAGAATCTGTGATAAACAGGGATATACTGTCCGAGGAGAAGTGTCCCTCACTAGGAATAGGGAGATGAGTTAGCCTCAAAATGATGCCGTCTCCTCCAACTGGAGCTTGTCCATCCACAGCCCTGGACTTGTGCAAAAGTTGTATAAAACCATTTCTTTCTCTTTCCTGGGATTTTGCAAATTTGGAATAAATCCCACCCTCCACCCTGACTTCATCATTACTCAGAGCCAGGGAGGGAAGGACCATGTCTGATTTATTTGCACCAGTTCTTAGCCCATAGTAGATTTGTAATTATGTATGAATTAACCAATGAGTGACTTAAGGAATAATTCTATTATGTAGTAAATGATATCATAGAAACTTCTGGAAGAAAATATAGTCAACAATGGAAAATTTTATATTATGAAATTATGTTTGTGAAATAGCCTCTCAGAAGAGGAAATTCCCACTTGCTACTTTTTTTTCATCTATTTGCTTTATAAAAGTATGCAGATAAATGTATTTGGCATCATAAAGGCAGAGTATCCAATAGCAGATGGATTCTAACTAAATACCAAAATGTCTAGATGGTTCCTAGTTCTCATTCTCTTAGTTCTTTTTTTCCAAGAATAGGGCAGCTAATAATTAACACAAGATTATAAAAATATACAATAAATAGACTAAGAGCTACTAAAATACAATGACAGATCATTGACCTAATTTAATGTTTTACATGTAAGTTGGTTAACCAGGAGAATGCAAGTCACTTAGGACATATGCTAGAAATTACAGAGTGAGTCCAATGAATGCCCAAATGATTTTTCTTGTGATTTGCACAAATGATTTATGTTATTCAAAACTTGTGATGTAAGCCATGTTAGTCTTCAATAATGTCATTACTAACACAGATAGTCACTTGCTTACCAAGAAGGAATTAGCCCCTTACATTGCCTTTAATGTAAAAATAGAAAAGTAAATAAGGTTTATTCAATATGTGAAATTCTGACTGCTCACAGATATTACAAAAAGGGCTTAGGTTCAGAGAAAAAATTGGGACTATATATATATATATATGTGTGTATATATATATATATATTTATATATATATATATATATATATATATATATATTACAGATTTGCAGTCCACTCCTTGAGGATTCAGTTTAATATGTATAATATGTATGGGATGGAGACCAGGGGATATATTTTTAAAAACTAATTTAAAGTACAGTTTATTTGGGTAATTTTTGGGAAAAACTGAGTTAGACCTTTAAAAACTGACAAATCTAGTCATGTGTTGAAAGAAGATTGATAGGAATGTACATGTTATTCTGTATCTGATTTTTCAAAGAGATTAAAAAGACACCCATAGGAAAAACTAGAAAAAAACTTGTTTCTTTGATAGTATAGATTTACTAATAGATAGGATTTGTTTGTGTATTATTGTGCAATGTATAATTCTGCTGTAGATTCGTTTTCCTTAGCCCCTTAATCAAGTGTTACCTGGGTTCAAGTTTCTATTCATGTGTGTCTTTCCTGGATGGGCTGTAGCATATATTCAAAATTCTCTTTCCATAGCAGACTGTTAATATTCTCTGGGCATGAAAGCCTAGGATGCTTAGGTAGTACTTCCTAAGTCATATGAAAAACAACTTGCCATTAGTTAGAAGTCAGATGCTAATTCCATGACTGTTTCTACACAGACATTTTTTGTAATGTATGTGAAAGTTTTAGAAAAATGAACAATACCTGTTTTTGCTCTCCCTGATCATTTCCCCATCAGTGTGTCCAACTGGGATCCCACACATTCACTCTGATTAACTCACAATATGAAGTAGGCATGGATGTGTAGGCATGAGTAACATTCCTCTTCCTTCCATAAGTATATTCTAACAACAATGCTTATCTTCGAACCTTTCTGACCAGTCCATATTACTACATGAACAAGAATTTGGTTTATTATGTGCTGAAAATGTATATGTGAAAACTTCCAACAGAACACTTCCCTGAAACTCCTAGCATCCTGGGCATCCAAATTGAATAAGATTTGGAAAAGCTACCCAATAATAATAATTCATTTTCAATTTATAGACATCCATTATCTGTGGAAAAGGAGTCAAAATAAACCCCCAACTATAAGCCTCCTTCCTGTAATATCCTCCTACATTCCAGTTCAGGCACCAATCACAAGAACTCCATTAGGTAGATTCAATCCATGCCTCATATTTTATAGAAAATGCTTACTGAAATTAAGTGGTGTGTCATGCAACAATTATTAGTGAATCTAATATTTATGACTCCAAGGTCTTGCATTTCCAATAACTATTCACTTCGTTCTTTCTGTGAATCTGCGGCACACTGGTGATGTGGCTGAACCTTTGTGATGGATCGATGCATTTGACCTTGAAAGACTGACAGTTTGTTCCCCTCCCAGACTTTCACTTTTGAAAATATACTATAGGATTCTCCTACAACATCTTTTCCCTCTACGGTAGTGGTTCCCTTTTCTGTAAGTTTTCCTCTTGGGAAATTTAATGGCATAGTATTATAACAATCACAGCCTTTTTTTTTTTGGAATGCAGATTGCCAGGTTTAGGAATTGTGGAAAGAGAAGAAGTGCAAAGGTAGTAAGGCTTCCAGAAGACAGCTCTTCCCTGATTTAGAATCAGTGAAATGTGTGACAGGAAATAGGGCTTGATACATGTTTCAAGAGCAAAACTGAAACTACTCTCCCATGGTTTGCAGCTAGAGATCACTAAAAATCATCTCCTAAGCAAAAGGCTGCAGGCTCCGCCTTCTCCTTCATCCTCTCTCGGGGTGGAGACATAGATTTCAAAATTAGATGTGTCAAAGCTTTCACAATTCATTGCTGAAGCACATGCCTAAACTGTCTCTTATTGAAAAAATATATTAATTATATTTCTGCCTTTTTATCATGCAAATTTAGAGCTCATGAAAGGAACCAGATGGACAGCTTTTAGAAATGAATTCTTCCTTTGATTAAAACACAGGAATAAAGTTTCTACATGCTCCATTTCTGAAAAGCTTCCTCTTAAAACTTAGCAGCATTGAAATGGTTGGAAATTGTGAATACCAAGTTTCTGCTGTATGCGTGTTTATATAGGGGAGTAATTATTAGTGCTAACAATAATCTAAGTTTTTTAGTAAATAGCATATCTATCGGATTTTTAGACATTTAAAGATGAAAGCACATTAATTCATTAAACAGCATTCCAGATATCATATTGAATTCAAAACTGTATAAAAATTGAGAGAATACAACTTTAACATTTCAAATGTAATTCTTACTGTTCTGAAATCTCTTACTCATCTTAATGGACTGAATTTATTTTTCAATAAGTTTGGTTAGTAAATAACACATCTGACTACTAGAAATATGCATGTATTATTTTTTTGATGAAATAAATATTTACTGAATGCCCAGCCTACTGTCAGATGTGGATACAACGGTAAATAAAAAGACACTTCATACTCTGAGGGCACTGGCATTCTAGTAGAAAATGCCAAAGCCAACATCAGGGAAAGTGAGAATGCTGATACCAAACTAGGGAGAAACTTACTCAGATTTGGGAGTCAGAGAGTAGGAAGAGGGTAGATACTAGAATTCTGCATACTGCAGGCAGTTGACCCAGCTAATGGGTTCAAGTAATGGCTGATGGTGAGATCTGCAGGTAGTTTTAGGTAAGTTAGTAGAATCTGTTTCCTATTAACATTTAGAAATTCACACCTTAACTTTGTTCATGAGGCTCTGCTGAGAGATGTTCCTGCCAAGTGTCTGGAAAAAATAAATAAATGAATAAATAAGTACAGAACTGAATGTATTATAAATAAACTATAATAAGGAAGCTCATCAAGGGCTATGAGGAAAGACTCATCAATCACCATGCAGGATGTCTCTGAATAACATTAATATCTGAAAGATTGCTCACATCTCGCAATTTATCCTGAAGCATGGTTTCTACTTCCGCTTCCTTCCTTTCCTAGTCCCAGTGGCTTTGGGGCACAGTCCAATCCAGGAGACAAGGACAGAAAGAGAGCCAAACACTGGTCTTAAATGAATATCCTGGCTTACTGATCTCATGCTAAAATAGAACTATTGGGTTATCTAATTTGATGGAAATTCTGCTAGGTTTCCTGGCTAATTATTAAGATTAGTTGAATCTAGTATTTTACCCTCAGCTATTGACAAAATGTTAAATTGTCTGTTTGGTGATATTCTGTTGTGCACTTCCCAAAAAACTGGAAACTGTAAGTTTCTACTCAGATAGTGTTATCCTGGGTTTGTCGTAAGTTCTCAAATATTTGTTTTTCAAAACTCAGGCTGAAAATAACATGAATTATATACTTCATATTATACAGTTATCAGTCTGAGTTTTAGTCTTAAAAATAACATTTTCTAGAATGATGTAACTCCTGTCAATCGTGATTTGAGATAGAACAGCATTAAAATAATAATTGATTTCATATGTTAAAGAGTTGCTCTGCCTTCTAACATGTTATGGTTTTAATTCTGAAGAGGATTTCATGACATATTGCTTCAGCTGAATTGATTTTCATGCTGTTAAGTATAAAAAATTATACTTCCTTTGTACTAATTTCATTAGCATCATCCGAGAACTGTATCTCTCCTAAAATGTTGCTTATTTTCTGCAAAGTCACCCTCCCTTACCCCAGGCCCCTTGGAAACTCCATTAGAGAGGGACCTTCACTATCTTGTTCATTACTATATTCCCAACACTTACAAAGATTGGTTCATAATAAGTGCTCATTATATATTTATTATTTGAATGAATGATAGGCGAATGAATGTGTGAAGTGTATGTAATCATAGAGTCTAGAGTCATTACTCTGTACTTTCCTTATAAGAACATAAAAATGAACAAGAAATTTTTTTGAAATGTTAATTAAAAGTTATACTTTTCATGGTGCTTTGCTGTGTTCAAAGTACATCCAACATTTCCATTTGGTCCTCATGGTCATTCTGTGAAGAAAGCTACCTGCCTTTCACCCCTTTTTATAAAAGCTGAAACTTTCATCTGTGCATGTGGCAGTATAAGAACATAAAACTATTGCAGAGGCGATTGGAAGTCACTGGAGTCTCAGAGAGAGCCAGTGTAGTGAGTGGTTAAGGGTTGGACTCAGGAGCCGACTGCTTGGAGTGAAATCTTGCCACTTGTTTTTTAATTGTGAGCCTTGAATAAGTTACTTAAGTTCTTGGACCTTCAATGGCCTCATCATAGAGTTATTGTGAGAAGGAAAGCAGTCAACATTTATAAATTGCTTACAATAGTGCCTAGTAAGTGAAAACACTCAACAGATATTGGCATTTATTATTTCAAGCCCAGGGCCCTTCCTACTCTGGGCTAGAAAGGGCTTTCTTCAAAACTTTAAAATTTACCTTCGAAGACATGTATGCATTTTATGATACATTTTAAATTATGGCAATATGTGCATACTTTAAATTCTATACTTAAGTGCCATGATTCTGTTTTATATATATAGTTTTATTGTATCTATCAAAATTCATACAGATTTATAAGTTTCCATTTAATTAAAAATAACCCTACCTAGGAAGGAGTGGTAAATAGAGAGAATTGACTCCAAAGCAATGATGGAACAGAAATCTATGGTAAGTAACAACCGAAAAGTGGGCGTTACATCTCTCCTCTCAGATAGCTTCCTCTAAAGGGTCGATCTGCCCCTGCAGGCACAATGTTCCTATTTCATCTCTCAAACAGAAAACAGGTCTTGGCCTAATTTTTCATTGATTTTGGTATTATGTAACAATAAGGACTACAAAATTGTCAGGAATGAGAACACCATGCTGAAGATGTAGAATAAATATATCTTGGATTTTTTTCAAAATCAGCTAAAATCCATTTCTGTTACCTCTGACTGGTATATGCTAATTTCAAACTAGGTTAGGGAAGGCATAGGTTATTCAGTCACTAGTGCTGGTACAACTGAGGAGTCATAGGATAAAAAGTAAAGTGTATTTACCATACAACTCCTACCAAATTAAATGACAAATGCTTTAAATATTCACAATTAAATGTAAATCAAAGAAGTACTGAAAAAGAATTTTAGGTGAAATTTTTATAATCCTGTGGAGGGGAGGGTTTCCATGAACATAATAACATTCAAAAGAAAGAAAATTTGATATATTTGATTCTATAAAAATGTAAAGCTTTCTATGACAAACAAAAAACTTAAAAAAAAAGTATAAAAGATATTTGCAAAATATGGGAAAGGTAAAGCAACTCAGTTGAAAAATGAGCAGGACAAACAAATGGGTAACACATACTTATACACAGAAACATAAGTGAACATATAATACACAAAAAGATGCTAACCTCTCTATGTAGGTCTACAAATTAGAGTAACACTCATAATTGTTTAAAATACGGGCTTGGATTGAAAGGTTGATAATGCCCATTTGCTGCTAAGGGTGAAGTAAAAAAGTATTATTATTTGAAGATGGGGCTATGAATTGGTATGTTTCTCAGAAGGATCTGTTAGTATATAGAAAATAGATGTACACAGAATATATACAGACATTTACATATATTTATATATAATTTTCATACTTTAACTCAACATTCCTAGTTAAAAAATCTAGTTTATACAAAAAATCAAATCAAATTGTGTGAAGGTATGCACACACACAGACACACGTACACATGTATGTGAAAGTCAAAAAATTAGAAAAATGGTAGATTAATTATGGTACAGCTACACATTAAAATACCATAGTCTATCAAAAATAGTGATGTAGCACTATGTTGAAATAAAACATGTATGTGCAAAAAAAGATTGTAAGTCATCATCTACACTACAACCCCTTTTATTATATATATTAGAGTTTTATGCTAATGCATAATTTTTAACTTTAGTGGGATTTTTGCATATCATAAAATTCATCCATTTCAAGTATGCAATTCAATGCAATTATAATATCATATGAAAGTGAAAATATAGGAAATCAATTTCAGAATTAAGCATGATTCCTTTATGTCTGCTTGATACATAAGTTTTTTTTTATGTATTAGGTAACTGTTTACTGAAAACAACATCAATAAAACCTGCCCCACTTTCAGCTAAACTGATAACTTAAAAATAATCTTTTTGTTTTGAAATAGACTCACACGCAGTTGCAAACAAAGAAGTCCTGGATACCTATCATCTAGCTTTCCCCAGTGGTGACATCTTACATAACCACAGTGCATTATCAAAACCAGACTTGATTGGCACAATTCAATTAACTAGGCCACCAGTCTCACTCAGATTTCACCATTTTTGAATTCTCTCATTTCTGTATGTTTTTATATACAGTTCTCTGACAGATTACTACATGTGTGTCTTATTATCCACCCCCACAATCAAGATACAGAATTATTTTATCATCACGAAGGAATTCCTCATGCTTCTCTTTTATAATCACAATCACACCCCACCCTGCCTTCCCTAAACCTTGGCAAACAATTTTCTGTTCTATATCTCTTTAATTTTCACTATTCCTTTTAAGGTAAATAATTTCATTTTAAGACACAGCTAAGAAGGAGTTAATAATAATTCTTACCTATGTTATTTTTAAATGCATGCAGAATAGAGAGATTACAGATGCCTTGTTGGGGGTGTTTGGTAATAGATCGTATAGGATACAAGAATTCATAATATTAAATTTTCAACTCTGGCAAGAATTCACAGGAATATCACTTTAGTTTATGAAATAGGGAGATACTGAGTCTCACAGACTGGTTTTCAGGGGTATGAGTTAATGGTTATAGGTCACTATCTCACACTTGTTATTGTCTTAGGTGGTGTTATTTTAAGAAAATTTAAGGCATTATTTTCCATCTTTAAATGGGGAAAAAATAAATCACTGCTTTGAAAAACAAATATTTTGGGACTTAAATCCCTTAGTTTTATCAATTGCAAATTTCTAGTGAGCCTATATGGTTAGAGTTTGAAAGTATGGGTAAGGCAATGATTAATATTTTTCACAGCTACAGTTGTAGATAAGTTTTAAGGAACTGAAGCATGAAAGCAAAGGACCCAAGAGCTGAAGTGCATGGAAGTTTTCGGCAGCTCATGCTAAACAAAACTAAATCCATATGTACAATTTAACTCTAGGAATTGAGAACATTAAAACCCCAAATTTCTATCTCATCATTAATATTTATTGAGTTGTGTGAGCATTAGAATTGTAGCTTTCAAATATGTGGAAGTTTACTTGGAAAAGAAGGTCTTTCTTTTTTAGTGGAAACATCTTCATTGAAAATAGTGGGCAATTTTCTACCCAACAATATACAGTCTCACCACATATATTTTTAAAATTTTACTTATTTATAACCTCACTTTTTCCCCACAAAGGATTTGAAGTAGATTCTAGGAAAAGACATTTACTAAAAAGTAAAAGAGAAATAGAAAATCAGAACTCAGGAAAAGACTGTAAAGGTAAGTTGATGATAAGGGTTTGCATTTCTATCATGGTTATGCTTGCTTAAAATTTGAATCTGAAGTTTCTAGCAATGAAATTAAAATGGGAAACATAATTTTGTGCCCTTATTAGAAAGGAGGAAGAATTTAAACTTCTCATGTGGAGGCAAGGTTCACTCCTGAGATACATTTACATGTATAAGAACATATGCACACATGACAATTTCCTCAAAAAATTTATGTGGCAAATACAAATTTTATTTTGAATTTTCTTAAATGTCTTCTAAGAAAACTTGACAACTTAATAAAATACACTTTTGTGTTTATGATTCCAGGGAAGCTATAAACACTCTCTAGAATGTTTTTAGCTGGTTCTAGAATCAGTGAGGGCTCAAATAGAATGATAGAGCACATATTTACTCTCCCTGATCTGAACTAATTTCACCTAGTTATGTACTCAGCTGGTGGTCTAAAGTAATGCAGGTTTTGAGTTAAAAGTATTTTAAGGAATGGTTTAATGCTTCCCTGAACCTGACTTATGAAAAGAGCTTGGACTGCTATGATGTTGCATTGCTGTTTAATTTCAAGTTTAAAAGCACATGCATCTCTAAAACAGGTGCCAGAGCTTTCTATTATTAAGTCAGGATGATCTTAATTAATGTTCTAACCTGATTAGAAAAAATTTCTTCACCATACAAAGAAGGGGCACCTATAAATAAGGGGACCAGTTGCTTCACAATTGGGCACCCCAAATGTCACAAATTTTGTGTGTTAAAATTAACCAGCTGTTTCAGTGTAACAGCTTACAGTGGCAGGCAGAGAACATGGAAGATGGCACGGCATAACTAGAAAGTACCCAGTCTGGAATCCAGTGAGTTCTCTTTTTCTTTTTAATTACAGCCTATTTATTAGATTATAACCGACTTAAAGTTTATAAATGTATTGTCAGACTATTTTCTCTTCTCCACTCTTCTGTTTCCAACGTTAATTGTATTGATGGTTCTGGATTTACATTCTTTTCATGTTGTAGATGTCTGGGACAGAAGAGCATTAATTAATTCATGTCTAGAAAGAAAAATGCATTTATGTCTAAATGAAAAACAAAATAGCAACTCTTTCTTTCACAAATAAATTCATCATTTGGTGACAATACAAGATGTTCTTGCTTGATTTAGATACTAAATCCTAAAAGAAAGGATGGAATAATAAGTGGCTCAGGTTATGTAGGAACATTGAAAACGAAACTTCCTTAAATCTGTTATTGACAGGAAGATGGCTTCTCTAGATTTCACTAGAAACATTTGCTCTTGCTGAATGTCAATGAAGCTTCTGTTTATGTGCTCCTGCAAACAAATAATGAAGGCAGCATAATCCCTTCTACATTTAGGCCAGGTAAAGGACTCTGAAGACCTGCTTAAAAAAAAGCTATCTATCTATGAATGTGAAAAAATGGATGAAACTACCATATTTCATTAATAACGTCAGTTAAACAAGAGCTAAAACCAACACAACTTGTCTATACAGAGACTTGTGGTTTCTGGACAGGTGAGCAACCAAAGCGATTTTTTAAATGAATGAAATGGCTATTAGCAGCATAATTTCAGGTAAAAAAAAATGTAATGTTAAGAAAACACTGTATCCTTCTCATCGATTCTAATTCTTTGCTCACTTTACTTTTGTTTTTCTCCACATAGCTTGATTTTTCTCAGTACCCACTCTCCCTGCTTGATTGATCTAAAAAGTAAGAGACATTATGTGATACACAAGAAACAAAACCATCTAATTTTTGTTTGAAATCTTAAAACTATGGTTTCAAGTTCCTGTTATACCACAAACCTGCAATTACCTTGAACAAACTACTTTATCTCTTGGGCCTCAATTTCCTCGGGCTGGATTGTGGGAAGAATCAGATAATATATGATCAACTTGCCCTAATGCTTCATAGGTGCATAATAGTATTGTAATTAATTTTACTTTTCTATTAATGAACTTCTACTACTGGTAATTGGCCAATCAATAGTGCCCAAGTGAAACTGCCCTCCCAGTGAAGGAGAACTTAATTCCTAAGGTAAGTTCCAATCAGTCCCTTCTGTTCTCTTACAGAATTCATGAGGGGATTTTAAAAGTGTATCCATGATTGTAATTTTTTAACACATAAACTTTTCAGAAGTGAATTTGTTCTATAAGATTGAAGTAGCTAGATGTGTTCGAGGGTAGGGGGCAGGAACAAAGGAAAGGCACAAGTTTTGTAAAAGACAATTTAGTGTTCCCTCCTAGCTTCCATTTCATCTTACCCTTTGCAGTCTATGCACTATTCATCAGCATTACCATGCTCCAAAATCTCCTTCGAAATTTTAATCAATTTAACACTGGTGTATCTATAGATTAGATGAAATAACTTTCGCTGTCTCTTCCAAGCACCTTTGTTATATGAATGGCTTACAGGCCTCATATTTCTCTTTATGGATTTGTAGATATCCTTCTATTTCAATCTTGTTTTCAAAGGACAAGGTGGAAGGTGACAATGGTAATGAAGATTAACTGAAAGACTAATTATTTAGTCACTGGTGAGGGGATGAGGCATATAGCTAAATCTTTCTGTCACAAATATTCATAACTAGTTCGGTTTAAATGCCAGATTTATGAGAGCAAGTGATCCATCTCTATCATGCGCCGGATGCTTTTATTTAAGTTAGGTTCAGAAGAATCTTAATTTTTCATGCAGAGCTATTCACTGTATATCAGTCCTAAAACTTTGCTCTTTCCACTTCCTTATGTATTATTTCTACTTACACTTAATCACAGACATTTAGATTGAATCTTAAATGATTATTATATTAGGAATTTCTGTATTTTTTCAACATTCACAAAACACATTTTTTTCTTTTTAACCTGCCAACAGCTCATTTGATTGGTGACAAGTATGTGTGCCATAAACCTGACATGAATGGATTGTTAACTAGATTTAATTGCATAAAGGAGATACTTTATTTAATACCTACTAACATTTTGATACTATGAGTGGTTCAACGGTAGCACATATCTAGTGTTAAATTAGCACAGGACTTAAATGCTGAGTTGACCACAGGAAGTTAATGTCACAGCTAATGTAAAGAAGCCTTAATTGTAAACATGTCCTTTGTCAAGTGTGTGTAATTATAACTAGACCCAATTAAAATGATGAATATATCAATTGAGAAGAGATTTTTTCTTCCTATTCTTAATGTTTTTTTCATCTCAGTTAATAGAAAGAATAAATAAAAATTATTCAAGGAACTATGTAAGTTATATAAAAATAAAAATAAAACCTTAAGAGTTTAGTATTTGAGAAGAAACATCTGTTGCTTAAAAAGACATTCTAGACCATCATATTCCCTAATGCTTATAGATAGGAAGTATCACTCTTGGTAAACATATATACTGAGAAATCCAAGCTAAAGTCAGCATTTTTAACTTTCCCTCCATTTAGTTTTAGGGCATTGCTGTGATGATAAAATGGAACATCTGACAAATAATCCTAACAAGTTTTTTCTCAAGTAATTTCTTCTTGAATAAGAAAGGGAAGGCTTTAACCTGATATTTAATTAAGTCTCATCAAGCAGACCAAAGTTCATAATCATGCCGCTTAGCCCTCAATTTTTCCTTGGCCATATGACTTTAAAGTTTGGGATACTTGTCTCGCTACTAACAGCTGCTGGTTATATTTTTATCAACTATAATGACAAGCAGAAAAATTCATGGTTTTGCCTAGTGTATAAATCTCCTTAGACCAAAGGGATTATTGCTGTGCATGGATTACAGTATTCTAGACCCCTGAGAGTCTAAAAAAGGCTGTTATTCCAATTTACAGTTTACTGTGACATGCACATTCTTGAGTAAGTCATGGGGCCCAGTGTAACTCTGGAGGTGGGGGGAGGGGAATTTGTTCCCAGCCAGGAGCAAATAACCTTTGAAGCTGATATCAGTCAAAGGGAGAAATAAAGTGGTAGAACCCCATTTATTGCCTACAGGCAGTCTTCTACTTCTGTTCACACAAGTCTCTTGTGACCCAGCTGCAAAAGGACCCTACCACACTTCTCCAGTACAGATGTGCACTTGCTCTCTGCCCCCTTTGTAATCACCTGTTGATATGGAGATGATTACTTCTCTCCACTCTTTGGAAACACCTATTGATATGGAGATGAACTAAGACCAGGTGAGATTCTGGAAATACTGTAATTTTACCCACACCTGGGAAATATTCCAAATTGATCCATAAGAAAAATATTTGATATAAAACAAGACTGTTCCTTTTAGGTACCTCTTCCCTCACCATATACCCAAATATCATCCAGCTTCTTTATGATCTCTGACTATTCCCAATGATTCAGTTCCCTTTATATCTCTAGAAAGTCTTTCCAAGTCTCTGCCACTTCTGGACATGGAATTGCTTCTCTCCTCTTGGGCTCATTGCAAATTATTACACTGATAATTGACTACAGTGTTTTCTCTCCTGAACCTCCATGTGGCTTAATAATCTTTATCAAGCTTACACTCCAAAATAATACCACTATTCAATGAAAATCAGCATTGGAAGTGTTAGGAATGTTAGGTAGAAAGATAGACACGCACACCAGGAGGAATGGGTGTATTATAGAACAGTCCTCACCCCATCAGTCAAATAAGTGCCTCCTAGACAGGTCATGATAAATAGACATGCCCCTAAAAGTTTGGTGCCTTTGTCTACCTTGACTCTAGCCTGCTCCTTCCTTGGAGTGTATTCAAATAAAACTCTCCCTCTGCTTTGCTATTGTGTCTCTGCCTTTCAGTTCTTTGTTTCAGCAGAGACAAGAACAGAGGAGAATGAACTCAATCCGTAAAAAAAGAGGAAATGCCTATCCACCCTTTCCCTTAAACGACTAATAGTGGGAATATTTAAAGTGGATTCAGAGAATACTATCATTGGTGTTTTTAATATCTCTCAAAGAGGTTGGTTGGTTATAAAGTTTGTCCAAATACATGCTGCTCAAACATTCTACATCTTTTAGGGAATATGGAGAGAGAGGTTGAAGGAGAAAGGGAGTGGGGAGGTGGAGGAAGGAAGGAAGGAAGGAAGGAAGAATTTTTTTATGAAGACACTACTTTTGGTCTTAGTTTCCTATTGCTGCTGTAACATATTACTA
Organism: Smutsia gigantea; assembly: GCA_032199065.1. Taxonomy (NCBI): domain Eukaryota; kingdom Metazoa; phylum Chordata; class Mammalia; order Pholidota; family Manidae; genus Smutsia; species Smutsia gigantea. Next base: position 36,283 of record JAVSCE010014627.1, on the reverse strand, counting down.
GAAGCTTTGTAACTTAAAACAATACAAAGTATTTTCTTAGTTCTGGAGGTCAGAAGTCTAAACTTGTTTTCATTAGACTAAACTCTAACTATTGGCAATACTGTGTATCTTATGAAAGCTGTAGGGGAGAATCTTTCCTTGCCTTTTCTAGCTTCTAGAGGCTACTTGCATTCCCTGACTCATAGTTCTTTTCTTCCACCTTCAAAGCCAGCAAGGGTTGGTTGAGTTCTCCTCACATCCAATCACTCTGACTCTCCTAACTACCTCTTTCACATACAAGGACCCTTGTGATTACACTGGACTCATGGGGATAATCAGGATAATCTTCACATCTTGAAATCCTTAATTTAACCACATCTGCAAAGTCGCTTTTTACCATGTAAGATAACATATTCACAAGTTCTGGTAATTAGGAAAAGGTCATCTTTGGGGAGCCATTGTTCTGCCCACCACAGTCTGTATCTATACAACAAAAACAAAAGAAATAAATATCAGGGCAAGGGGCTTTAAATACCTATAGGAAGGACTATATTTGAAATATCTCCTTAACTTCCTTTGTTTCTGGTCATGTTTCTAAGAATGTAGTATATTGCTGTAGTTGAGGGCAGGAAAGAAGGTAAATTAAGCCTGAGCTGAACCAAATCTTGTCTATTCATTTACTAATCATGTGTCCCTAAAGGGAAAGTCATTGAAGCTCTCAGAGTCTCAGTGTTTTACACCTGGAAAGGGGATGATAAAAATATGCTTGTCTCAAGGGGTTCTTTTGAAGATCACACGCAATCGTTGGAATACAGCAAATGCTGCCTGTTACCTTTCTTGGACCTATACTTCAACATATATCATATTCTGTAAGATTCTGTTAAATAAATGTTGCAAGAATGATCTTGCCAATGATGCCAATGTTGGACATAATCATTTAATGATACAACTTCCTTTGATTCTTCATTGTGTAGCACAGGAAATAGCTTAGTATGCTTAAGCTCTAGCACTTTAGTTATGACTACAAACTCCATACAATGAAAAGAATCGCTTATTTAACTCTATTCTATCATCGTACACCTAATAAACTAAACAGGAGGTCAGAGATACTTTCAGATCAGCCTGACCATCTTAACAGAATTAAACTTTACATATTTAAGATATGATAAAACATTGGTAACTGACAGTCTTCACTTGAGACCTTATTAAAACTTGTTTCATTATATGTAATATTAGCCAGTCAATATTCATTTAGCTAGCTAAAGCTTTTAGAGTTCATGCTTCAGTTTCTTTCAATATGACATTTTTTTTTATGTGACATCCAGTTCCAGGAACAAATTTTTGTTTTGACATGTACAATTAATATTTAAAAACTGGATGGAATAAAATCAACACCTCCACGGCGCCAAAGCAAAGCAAATGAAAAGAGGAGAAAATGAAAGTCTCGCTCATCCCTAGACAAGCCGGAGACATTAGCTCTAGTCTACTGACTTTTAAAATCGAAAAGTTCCTTTAACTTTCTTAATTTAGGCTTCAATATATCCAACTGAATTAAGGTATTTTAGAACAGATAACTATATCTAATTTTACTTCATGCTTTACTCTCAAGCTTTAAATGTCAGCCCAAAGAACCAAAAAGGGCATGGCGTTGGAGGACAGTAGAGGCAGTATATCAGTTATATTGAACTACTTGTATGGGATGAAAATAATGGAATTTCCAGAGCAGACCTGGCTCCAATCAAAATACATCAATGTCTATACATCTTGTTGTACTTCCCTGTGCTTCATCTCTATCTTTCAGCAATTCAAATATACTTTGTGTTTAGATATTACAAGTTTATTTCCCTAGAATTCTAAATTGGAGTTATTCTAGGGTTGCCAGTTTTGAGAATGTTACCGATAATTTGAGTTAATTTCATTTAATTTAAAATAGACAAAATCATCAAAAATCAATAAATGTCTCAATGACAAGAAGCTATACTGTATTGTGCCAAGGCTTTTACAAAGAGAAAAAAATACTCATCACTTTTTGTTCTGCAACTAAAATGGAGAAAATTTCCTCAATACTTTCTAGACCTAAAAATTAAATTTAGAAGCTCTTTGTCCAAATGATTTTATTGGTAGTGTTGTACCAATATGAAAAAAACACAATGTTTAAAATATTTCCATTCAACATTATCTGATAGAAGACACAAGTAAATGTCTTGTTATTATGCGTAGGATATGCTATCTCATAGGCTTTTCCAGGGATCTAAGTGGTAACGTTCCTCCTAACTCTGGAGTGCCAGTTGTTGAAAGTTCTTGCCATATAAAACAAGGGTGTTAAATTCCAACCACTTCATATGAATCTGAATTCCCAAAAAGCAAATCTATCCAAATAATTTTCAAATTGATTGCATTTGGCTCTAGTGAATTGATATTGTATGGCTAATGGATATGATTCAAATGGAAAAATCTAACATATATAAGCTAGTGGAGTAAGTTAAATATAAGCAGGCTGAACTAAGATTACTCATATTAATAGAAGCATCATTAGTTACTAGAAATCAGTTTTTTGCACTAGAAAGGACTAAAAGTAAGTTGAAATTACTTGTGTAAATAATTATATATTATTAATGGGTAAATTATACACAAAAATTATCAGAAATTAGTCTAAATTAGAAAATGTATGGCTAAGAGCAGTTTATGGAAACCATGTTGCCACCTACTTAAAAATAATTGATGTTTGTGAGCCTATGGCGAGAGATGACACATACAGAGCAAGAGTACTACAACTTTGAAAAACAAACCTCATTGATCATGGAACTTTCTTCCATTTAGTTTAAATTCTGGTTTCTAAGCAACTACTGTTAATCTATTAAATTAGTATGTGAGACGACAATTATTTCTCACTCCAAAATCAATTATCCCAGAAACTACCACATTATACCAATTGCTTTTCTATGAATGGTTGGGCTTTCACTTTGCATTGCTGCCAATAAACAGAAGTATTATAGAGACCTAAGGGCATATGAAATAGATATGAAAAGGTGATTAATTGAAAACAGGATTCTTTAACAGCTTTAGAATTTTAGTACATATTCTTAATCAACATGAATTTGTTAAATCAACAAACATTATTGTGTAATATAGACATATCTGGTTTTATTGTGATTCATACATGTTGCATTTTTTATATACTGAAGGTCTGTGGCAACTGTGCCTCATGCAATTCTACTGACATCATTTTTCCAATAGCATTTGCTCAGTTTGTGTCTCTGTGTCACGATTTGGTAATTCTTGAAACATTTCAAACTTTTTCATTATTAAAATATTTGTTATGCTGTTTTGTGATCAGTGATTATGACTCACTGAAAGTTCAGATGATGGTTAGCATTTTATGCATCTAATTAGATTGTGATAAATACAAAAGAGAAAAAGCAGAGAAGGACTTATAGCTTCATCTCCAACAGGTGAAGAGTTTAGAAGTCAGCACTCTTGTCTTTACAACAAGAAAAACTAGACAAACTGAATATCAATGACTATTTTTGACCTATCAGAGAGATGAGATCATAAGGCAAACTGCCACGTTGAAATCTGATTGGAAAGGTGCATCCAGAGAGATACAGCAGATGAGAGGTGCTAATGTGAAGCAGAAGTCAATGACCCCACAAGCTGGTAAAAACACTTACACGATAATTTCGGCATATGGATGGAGTTTGAGGGTTACACTAAACTAGCAAGAAAATAACTTCTGGGAGCTACAGTCTTTTGGGGCCCTCCATAATTTCATGGGCTTTCTTTCTGTGAACCTTCAAGCATTTCATTGTAAGGATCCAAGAAAGATCCTTTGATGGTTCTGGCAGAGGCAGAAGAGTAACCACTGTGAAATATGCCCAGAGCCTTTTCCGTTGCAAAGGCCTGCTATCCAGGGAAAGTACATTGCCAGAACTCAACTCCAGAGCCTTATCCTAGAAGATAATCTACCCCCATTTCAGCCTTCTCTAACCATCCTATCTAACCTAAGTAGGGGAAAACATGATCATAAGGGTTAGGGCTTCAAGGAAATAGATGGTGAGCAAAGCAGCCAGGAAAGGGAATAGAGATCGCGGAGGGATAGTTATGCCACTGGAGAAACATCTGTAAAGGATGCAGCCCCAAACACAGGCCCACTAAAAGACTGAGATTTAATCTGAAGAATAAAGACACTCCTCTCCCCCACACTTGCAGATCATACCAACAAGGCTCCAGTAAAATCATAACAGATTACAGCTAGAAGAGCTGCAATATACAGATTGTATCTTAGAAGCAGAACAAAGGGAAGCCCCAAAGCAAAGAGGGCAGACAAAACAAGGATACTATAGGAATTTGAAGCCATTGGCACTTAGAGCTACAGCACACATTAAACAGTATAACTCCTAGACATATTACCATAAACATTCCCTGTAAAAGCATGTTTACTTCTTATTTACTAATCCAACATTCCAGCTTTCAAGAAAAATTACAGGACATGCTAGAAAGCAGGAAAAAAAAAACAGTCTGAATGGAGAAAGTAATAATCAGAACCAGACTCAGATATGACACAGATTTTGGGAATATCAGATAAGGAATTTAACATAAGTATGATTAATATGTTAAAGTCTCTGATGGAAAAGCAAACAGCATGCAAGATGAGGTAGGTAATGTAACTAGAGAGAAAGCCACTGTAAGGAGGAAACAAAAAAAAATGCTAGGGAAAAAAAACTTGCAATAACAGAAATGAGGAATGCTTTTAATGGGCACAATATGGCTGATGAAAAAATTTAGTGAACTTGAAGATAGGTCAATAGAAACTTCCCAAACTGAAATGCAAGAGGAAAAAATTACTATTAAAAAAAGACCATCCAAGAACTGTGGTACAATTTCAAAAGGTTTAATATGATTATAATTGGAATATGAGAAGTAGTAGAAAGAGAAAACAGGGCAGAGTATTTGAAGTAATAGTGGCTGAGAACTTTCTGAAATGTATGCAGATACAAAACCACAGATCCAGGTATCTCAGAGAACCCCATACAGAATAAATACTCCACCCCAAAAAAATCCAGACCTAAAAATATTATAAATCCAGACACAATAATATTATATTAAATCTTCAGAAACCCAAAACAAAGAAAACTACCCTACTATCAAAATAAGATAAAGATATTACAAGACAAGAAAACTATAGACTGGTATCTTTCATAACATACATGCAAAAATCATCAACAAAATACAAAAAAATAGAATCCAACATTGCATAGAAAATTATATATCCTGGTCAAGTAAAATTTATTCCAGTTAAACAAGGCCATTTTAACATTCAAAAATCAAAGCGATCTATCAAGGTAAAAAAGAAAAATCATATCATCATCTCAGTTAAAACATAAAAAAAAATCTGACAGGATCCAACATCCATCCATGACAAAAATTCTCAGAAAATGAGATACAGCAGAACTTCTATATATTGATAAAGTAGACCTACAAAAAAAACCCTATCCTATAACTGATATTATAACCAATGGTGAGACAGGATGCTTTCCCCCAACATAAGGAACAAGTAAAGGATTCCCTCTTTTACTCTTTCTGTTTAACATTGTACTTAAATCTTAGCTAGTGCCATAAGAAACAGAAATCAAAGTATACACAAGGAAATTTTTTGCAGATGACACAACTATCTACATAAAGAAGCCCAAGGAGTCTGTAAATGTCTGGAACTTATGAATGAGTATATCAAGGTTGTAAGATACAAGGCTAAATTAAAAAATCAATTGATTTCCTATATACCAACAGTGAGAAATTGGAATTTGAAATTCAAAAAATTAACATTAGCATAAAAATGCAGTTCATAGATACAAATCTAAAAACTATGTATAGAACATGTATGTGGAAAAAAACAAAAATATTGATGAAGGAAATCAAATAGAGACATTTTTCATGCTTATGAATGGGAAAATACTCCATATTGTTAAAATATCAATACTTCCAAACTTGATATACATATTCAATGCAGTTTTATTCAAAATTACAACAAAATATTTTATATATTCCAACAGATTCTCAAATTTACCGTCAAAGCGTCTTAGAACAGTCAATATAATACTGAAGAAGAACAAAGTTGAAAGGCTTATACTTCTGATTGCAAAACTTACTACAAAGTGACAGTACTCAAGACAGTGTGGTGTTAATGACAGAACAGATGTATATCAATAGAACATTAAAAAAGAGCCAAGAAATAGACCCACATGGGAAAATACCACACAAATCTTGACAAAGACAAAAGGTAATTCAAATTCAAAGTTGTTTTCCAACAAATGATCCTGGAAAGTTGGATGTCCCTATTCATCTTTGCATATTTTACAAAAATTAAATCAAATTGGATCAGAGTCTTAACTGTAAAATGGAAAACAATAAACCATCTAGAAGAAAATAGGAGAATATCTGCATGACTTTAAGTTTGCTGGTGAGTTTTAAGATACAACACCAACCATGGTTCATAAAGGGAAAAAAGTAAGTTGAACTTTATTAAAATTAAAATTTTTTCTTTAATCTTTTAAAATTTATTAAGGCTTATTTTAAAGCTGAGCATACATTCCGTCCTGGAAAACATTCGTTATACATTTGACAATATTGTATATTCTGCTGCTGTTCTGTGGAATGTTATAAAGATGTATGTTAGATTGTTAGATATAGTGGTTTATAGTTGTTCAGGTCTTCAATTTCCTTGTGCATGTTTAAGTTCTCAATAAATATAAATTGAAAAAAATCACCCCTTATTGTTGAATTATCTATTTCTCCCTTTAATTCTGCCCATTTTTTTAATTCATTTTATTTAGGTACATGTAAGTTACTTATTTAGGTACATGTAAGTTACGTATGTATATATGTATTTCTTCTTTGTATTTTTCTATTATTTTGCTGATACTTTCTATGTTAATATATTATTCAAGAATATTTGCAATTGCCCATTGGAGCATTTTTGCAACACTGCTTTAAATCTTTGCTATATAATTCCAACATATCTATCATCCTTTCACTGGCATCACTTGATTTCATTTTCTCATGAGTGGAGATTCCAGTAGTTGTTCATATGCCAAGTGATTTTTGTTGTATTGTGTTCATTTTGAATATTCATTGTGAAACTCTGGGTCTTGTTCATATTCTATGAGAATGCTGATCATCTTCTTTTAGCCTTCTAAGGGCTGTGTTTCCAAAGTCCGTTCAGCTTTCAAAGCCTTTGCAGTGCTATCTTTTCTATCCTGCATGTGCATGGCCCAGTGGTCAGTCTGAACCCTGAGAAGAAATCTATTCCTTGGCACAGTTCTCAAAGTCTGTGGCATGCTAACTAGGATTCATGTTTGCATAGGTCAAAGGAATAAACAAAATTAGCTAACCCAGGAAGTAATAAACTTTCCCTCAATATTTCTTCTCTACAATATTGCTGGTACTTCTCAGTCTACTGGGTTTCACTTTTTGGTCCTCTGGTCAGAAACTGTCCTCTTCTGTGACTGCACTGCAGGAGGGCCACATGGCAGGAGGACAGAAGAAGAGGGAAAAAAAATTCACACTTTGCACCACCCATTTAGAGGTGCAGCTCCACAAAAGGGAAAAGAAGTTTCCCATGCCTCAGAGTTTTGGTGGCAGGACCACCTGGGTATGGCATGCAATAAAAAAGAGGAAAAAAAAAAGATTTTCCCATTCTCTCTGAGCGGGTTTACTTTTCTACTCCTCAAATCAGAACTAAAGGGTTTCTTCTTGACTTGTCTGTGTCTGAACCATAGGTCTCACTCTGCATGTTGTATAGCAATGTGTTCAGGCCAATAGACACTAGAGGGAAAAAAAAAGATTGTTTTGTGTGACTCCAAATTCTAGTGTTCCCTTTTTGCTTGCTGATTGTTATTTTTCAGTATTCTCAAATGTTGCTCATGCAATTTGTGGAGGTTTGATAGTTGCATTCAGTGAAGGGGAAAGGTGGGCATGTGCTTATCTTTACTGGAAATGGAAGACCATACCATTTTTAGTTATTACTTTTCAACATTTCAGAATAATTTCAAACTATCATTAACCTTTAGTCATTTATTTTCTTACTCTTTATGAAACTTTTGGAGGCAGTTTAGATTTACTTAATTTGGAATGGAATATTTAGAACGATGAGGTTTAACCTCATGGCATACTTGAAAGTCTACCCCAATTTGACGAACTCATGTGGAATATTTTTGATGATAAATCGTGTCTCAATTTCCTACTTCAACCCCCCAACCCACTGCCCTCTTTCCTAAAAGCCTATCTCCATGCATATTCTAGAGCCTTAAAATGTGTGCTGGGAAGAAGAAATTTCACAGGTTTTGATCTCAAAACAACTTTACTCTTCTTTTTAATAAAAGAAAACCATAGTATTCTTCATTCTCCCAACTTTTACTATTATTTGTTTTCAACTATTTTCCTTGATTTCGCATTTGAAGTAGGTTTTAGAAATGTTTCTCTCCATAAAAGGGAATTCAAGGAGGCACTAGCAAAAAATACATAAGTTGTTCTAGCCTATAGCTGATGACATTTTTACTCATATCAGAAAACAAATATATTGTTGGACTGAGAAATCCATTAGAAACTTTAATTCCAAGGATTCAATCCATTGCCATCCCTTTTAAAAACATATATCAAGTTCATGTATCATTTTGTGTATTTCTTTATTTCCAGCAAGTATCTTAGAGTCTATCTAATCTAATCTGAATTTTATAGGAAACTGGGTTTTAGAGGGCCTAAATGATATGGCCAACATCATATAGATATGAATGATGATACCTCATGGTTTTGAAGTGTACAATGTTGACAAAATAAAAGAATCATTGCAATAAAAGAATGTGAAGCCTTAGATGCTTATAAAGCTATCAGAAATGTATGGGGAGACCACCACTGTTTAAAATTTGTACTTGAGGAGAAAATCTTATTACCTCAAAAAAAAAAGTATTACTGACAGCTTTTTAAAATACATTTTTAAAGCCTGAACTATTAGATTTTAAATTTAACACACAGGGCACAAGTTTCTCCACACAACTTTGTGTCTCTTAGAAGTTCAGATTTAAGGAAACTTGCTTATATCATTAATGTAAAATTTTTCAGGCTCATTTCTTTTCTTCTGTGAATAAAATTATGACTAGATATTTATCTTTATGAATATAATTAGATGTTGTGCTTTTTTAGGGAATCAAATATATATGTAGAAAAAAAATGATATGTATGCCTGACTCAGGGAAATGCTAATAATTCAGGTTTAATCAATAACCACATTAAAGCTTCCACTGATCCTGCAAGCTCCATACATAGTCACCCGACAAATTCATTTGATGAGTTAAATAAGAGTATACCTTCTAATTTGTTTTCATATTTAATTATCCATTTATTCTCTTGATTCATAGGCAGTAATTTCATACTGTTGATTCCCTCTTGACCTTGTGCTTGTAACTGAATCCTGAGATCTGGCTTGTGGCCCAGGAATATGTAGAAAATTGTTTATATTAGCAGCAAACTGCCTTGAGCTGCAATGCTTTGATTTAACGTTATAACTGTACTAAAAGTAGCATAGCTTTCCCATGTACTCTCTATTCTGTTCAAATCCCTTGTCGTTATAACAGATGTTTGGATTATTGTTCTGTAAACTATGTCAGAATTTCAATCTCTAGTATCTGTTTATTATTCTCCAAGGGTGATATTACAAATGTTCTCATGCACAGTTAATACTTATAGAACAGTCTGTCTTATTTCCCATAAAAAAAATCTTACCAGAAGTTTTTGTTAATCAGAGTAAATATACCTAATTTGGGGAAGAGTGCTTTAAGTGTATACGAATAAATGATTCCAGCTAAAAATGGGCAACATTCCAGAAAGTATTCAAGTCATTTAAAAAAAAACAACAGCTTTTTTTTCCTCTTAAGCCTTTTAAGATACTGATATTTTAAAAATCAAGTAGATGTATAAGTTTGAAATACCATAACTAAATAATGTTATTCTGATATTGAGATATAACTTAATTTATATTAATGCCTGTGAAAGCCATATCCACTGATGATAGCTCATGCTTCTGAAGTGTACAATATTGACAAAATAAAAGAATCATTGCAATAAAAGAATGTGAAGCCTAGATGCTTATAAAGCTATCAGAAATATATGGGGAGACCACCACTGTTTAAAATTTGTACTTGAGGAAAAAACCTTATTACCTCAAAAAAAAAAGGATTACTGACAGCTTTTTAAAATACATTTTTAAAGCCTGAACTATTAGTTTCCTCCTGTTGTTTGAATGAGTTATGGCAGCTTTTACAAGGGCATGAAATAAGATTTCCTGAGGTGACGGTACAATTGGCTGTTGACGGAGAACAAAATCTCTGATATATCATTTGTTTCTCCTTTACATTTTTATATTTTAATTCTTGCTCAGAAGAGAATAGTATGTTCTAAACAGAGTCCATGTCAGATAAAGGACCATTATGCCTGCTTATTACAAGAGATGTGAACACACTAATACTCTGAGGAATAATTTGACTGTGTTTCTAGAAAACAAGGTTTGTGGCCATGTTAGAAATGTTTACATGAAAATAATATGCTTCTCTTTTTTGCTTCACATAGATTTTTATCTTTCTTGCTATATCCAATTTTTAGCCCTTTCTTTTGAATATAAAAATGGCATATAAAACAGGAGAGGAGAGAGAGTGAGGAGCCTAGTCTTTGGAAATGATTTAGAAGGAGAGTGACAGAATTCTTCTGGGAAATAAAAGGAGAGGGGACAGGAGAGTTTAAGGAAAAGGGTCAATTAACTACTCCATCAGCCCCATCGAAAACAGGGCTGTATTTTTTGCTTCATTCATTTTACCTTAAAGAGTGGACACGACTAAGACGGGTCGAGAGCCTGCAAGAATACTGACGTGTGCTACGTTTGCATTTAGGATTTTAAAAAACGAAGGGAAAAAGAAAAAAAAACAAGGTCAGCTTCGGAAATGATGAATGCCTTTTTGCTGAAAGCTGTACTGAACGTCCTTGAGTTTAATCAAAACTATTTGTTTTTAGTCAGCTTTGCTGTTGTCTCTTTTACTCTTGTCCACTGATAGCTTGACATTAATGACATCATAAATCATGTGAAGTGGCGGCTTGGGTTTGGAAGCATTTCAAGGGTTTGTTGAGACGTCCTGGACTATCTGAGGAGCTGGTGCAAGGGTGGATATCACCCTGCACTGCATCTTTAGTTTATGGCATTATTTAGAGGGTAAAAGCATAGAGTATATTATCAATGTGGTTGGCCCTCATTAAAGAATGTCTGGCTTCTCGTTAAATGCAGACTTCAGAAAGAGATTATTGAATAGGTGGATTCATCTTTAATTGTGTTTCTTATTAAAAAAAAAAACTAGTTAAAAAATCCCACATTGAAATAAGAAACTTGGCCTCTGTACTTGTCAATTCCTGTGGTCATTTCAATGCCTGTAATGCACCAGAGTCCATTTGCACTGTTAACATTTGTGTGGTGTACGGTCAATTGAGACTTGAACTGTGTGTACAGCTTGAGCAATTCTATCCCTTACACTTTTTAAAAGGCTCTTGTTAAGCATAAGGCATCATCTGTACATTGGAAATGTGTTCTTTGAAAAATGTCTAGCTTTTATCAGTTTTTTGTTTCAGCATGATTTCACCGGATCATTCAATGTTTTATGGCTTGTTATCTGTGTGACTCTTCTCAGAACATGCTTTTCATTATCATTGTACTCTACCGTTAAGAAAGAAAAGATTATTCTTTAACTGTTATTTGTTTAATGGTATTTCGTTACATTACAAACATATAGATCATAAGACTAGCATGTATACCATTTACTTCCTTATCAGAATACATTAACAAGTTTAAGGAGACTCATTTTGTTTTATAAGGAAACTGGCAAAAGGAGATGTCTCTTCTTCAGTCATGGAGGACATCATCTTGAAATGTGCATTGCATATTGTAAAACAGCACTTTTCATAGTATTTAGATAGTTCAGCCAAAATATATGAACACTTGTCCATATTTTAACAGAAAAGGCAGTTTTTCACCTATACTCAAAGTGGATCAAAATTAGGTCATTGTTATACAATGCCAGGACAAGAAACTGAATAGAGTGACATCAAATAAAATCAATCATTTGACAGCTCGGATGATTTAATTCCTTGGTTTTAAACTTGAGAGAAAAAACATGTTCTGTGTAGATGTAAGTACAGATTTATAAAACTATCACCCTAGATACATATTACCTATTTTTATATGAATCCTAAGAGCTTACTTCTTCAGATCCATAGTTTAAAAAAATAATTCTGTGACAATGACCTAACTTGATACACTATTAAAAATTCTTTTTTAAAAAAGACACATTGACAATATAAGTTTGAACAACATTTGATATTCCTTCAGATAGCATTGGTCCCTGTTATAAAGAATAATTTTTTTCCTTGACTCCAATTGTACAGATAATTATAACAATAAAGCAAATCACAGGTGAGTGCATGCAATTAGCACAATATAGTCCAGTTCATTGTGATATATACACCAACCAGCTCTATGGGTTTCTTGCCAAACCTAAGGGAATATTGATATGAATTTGTAGATTAGTATACAACTTCAAAAAATATTCAAACTATTATTATGTGACTTCATGGTGTCTTTCACTATTCTGTACAGAGAAAGTTCTTATGGAGGAGAAGTAGTTTTTTTATGTTTTGCTCCCCAAACTTCTACCTCTTTTCTGTATATCTGTCTCCCCCAAAATGATGTTTCTTCTTTCCTGATTGAGTATTTAATAGTCTTCACATTCATCTGGTCTATACATGATATAGTCAGGCAGGTATTATTTTTCTTCAGACCCTAACTATGAGCTGTCATGAAAAGAACTAGATTGTTCCTGGTCTGTGCTACTTCTCATTTACATATACCAAATAATTACTTTTACCCTAGGAGCAGAGAGAATGAATTTTAGCTTGCTTCAGGAAAGACAATGAATATTCTCAATGAGATACAAAACATTTGGATCTCCTGGCATGCAGAAGGAATCACTTACATGACTGACCCAGAAAAAGTTGCTGTATACTTCCAAATGTGCAGTTTTTGTTTTTTTGTATCCACCTATCTTGAAAAATTTGTGACATACCAAACATATACTTAGCAGATCTCCTTTTCCCTATTAACAAAAATAACATTACTCATTAGTGGGCAAATAATGCTTTCTTGGTAAAACAAGGAGAAATTTTGCCCTTTTATTAATGAAGAGCAACATCAAATTGATTTATTACTTTTATTTACTAAATGGTTGATTCTAAAGAATTTTGCCTTCCAAAACCATAACATGAAAAATGGGTAGAACTATTTGCAGAATCTACATCATACAGCATCATGACTACTGTGTCCTCTCCAAACATGGGAGCACACACTTGTATACATACACATACTTGTACATGCCAATATTTATTCACACACATAATTATACCAAGATCAGGTAAAATTGCCATCCTAGATTAACAGTTTCATTTATCCTGAAGATTTTCATTCTAATTTAAGCTCTATTAGAAATCCAATGAAAAATTAGAAGCTCTGAGTCTATTCCAAGTTGAACAGAACTCCAGGTCTCATATAAATAGGGAATGGTGGTAATTACAGTGCAGGATATCAGGTACTATTTATTGCTAACTAACAGCACCTGACAGTATTTGTATACCAACTTGTTATTAAAGTCTTCTGTCTGGGTGCTGACTCATTTTACAGCTAATCATGAAGTATATATAAAGTTTGGTAAGTAAAATCACCTAATTTGGCAAGGGAAATATTAAAATGAAAGAATTTGTGTCATAAAATATATGATAGCAGCTTGTGCTCATGATCATCAAACACAATTTCATAAATACATTGCCATAAAGATCTTCTGATATTTTTTTAATGTTAAGATGGGGTTTATAGACGAATATCTCACTCAAAATTTTTAAATGTGTTTAGGGAGGGGAAAAGACCCCTATTCTTGGAGCTATTATTCAGAATGACAGTACAGGTTAAGAGGGGCTATATAAGCAGGGGTCATTCTAATGCATTCTTCTTGTACAGTTACCCAAGTAAACCAAGTACAGAAAACTCACTTCCATTCTTTAAGAGAAACAAAGTTGAGTTTGACAGATAATTAGCATTTATATGTATTTCATAGAAAAATTCTCCTTAATCAGAACGTTCCCCTTATTGTATTCCTCTCAATTTTATTTGAATTCAAATGTATTCTTTAAGACTCAATACTAAATATAGCCTAATGGCAACTGACAGAAAGCAAGCAAGGATTTCTGCATGGCTTTGGATATTCATAGAAAGCAGATCGGCCACATATGGTAGTACAGGATGCTCACTGTACAAGGACACTAAACCATGAGTATAAGAGAGGATAAAATCTAACTGTCATTCTACGCACCCTGGCAACATATTCTTTTTCCTATTTTGGATAAAGACAAAGGTTCACCAAGCTGGACATCCAGGAAGCCATGGTTGTCTAGATGGGATGAATTTTTCTAATTCACGTAATGGTACATATGGAATATCATAGGTCTTTGAGATAAGATCTTTATTTGTTTAACTGAAAAAAAAGAATCACAGCCAATCTCAAAAGTGAATTTAAACTAGTTTTGGGTGAGACAAAGCCTGACCTTTAACTTACATAAAACTAGGACATTTTCGAAGGAAGGTCTTCTATGATTCCTAACCTTTAATGAGACAGTACCATTTCCCCTTACTGAACCCTCTTAATCAAATTGCTTTACTGTTTTGTAACTATTTGCTTTTTAAGATTATTGTTCTTCCATTATATTTAAATTCCCTCCAAATGGTTATGTATAAATGTGTCAAAAACCCAATCCACATACATAGTAGGGTTACTAATACAAAGGCGCTCACTTCTCTCATGTTCACAAAAATTAAAAACAAAAACTGAGCTAAAAAAAACCTCTGTGGGAGAAGAGAATTTCTAGAATGTGCCAAAATTTTCAAATTGAAGCATGAAAGAACATAATTTGCCTATTTCCTTAGGTCACTGATGTGATAATGTTAATCTTGCACTTGGTCAGGGTTAACCCCAAAGAATAAGCTATTGAGCTTTGCTAACATCTTTATGGTTACTTGTCAATAACAGTCTGACTGTGACTCTGGTTTCCAAGTCTCAATCCCAAATAGTGTTTTCTGTAACATATATGGTAAAATAAACATGGACAGCTTCCTGGGCCCTACATAAAATGCTGTTGTAAAATTAATTCAGTTAATATTTCTTGACCACTTAGTAAGTAGAGACATTTGGAGTAAAAATGGAGTTAGTGAAAGTTGATTTTCTAGAGTTACCTATCGTTTTCCATTACAGGAAAAGAAGTCTACCGCCATTTAATAGAAAATATGTTTAGTTTCAGCTATATTTTCCTGTAATAATTTCTTACATTCAATGAAATAGTCACAAGAAATTGGTTTTTTTAATGAAGACATATTGGATATTTTAAGAACATCTTTAAAAATATGAAATCCCTTTATGTACTTGCTTGAGAGTGCTAGTGAATAATGGAAAATCACAAAAGGTATATGGCGTGTGGACTCCAAAGCAGTATTTTACTATAAAAGCATGGAACCCTGCTGGCATATGTAATTTAATGTGCACCATGCCTCCCCTAATTCAATCAGGCCTCTACATCCCTTCTTTTATATTCCAATTGGATTTCATGTGCTAAAGCCATCAAGATTTTCAGGATGAAATGAATGCTTGTATTAATCCCCCAATTTCCATTTAAAACACAGCATCGATTTGATTAATAAGGTTTGATGCTGAATAATTATATGGCGAATATGTAGGCTATAGGAAAACCACAGATGTGACCACCAGCAAAAGCCTTGTGGGAGAAGGAGGTCAAAGGGAAGCAATGGCCATGACTGAGGTGATGAATTCTTTGGCTTTTCTTTTATGCAATTAACAAGCAGGGCTTCTATTAATTTGCCACCTCCAGAGCCTTGACTGGTCAGATGTGTCTGGGTCAAGGGTCACAGGGGCAGTGTAGGGGTCAGCATCACAGCAGCCCTGAAACAAAATGGGAAAACGAAAGAAATCTAAATGATATGGCTGAGTATCCATTCTGCGTACAGAGGGGATGGGAGGAAGTGCATCTCCTTAATGTTAAGATTGCTGTTTTAGAATAATAAAAATGTTCTCTGCACATTTAATTCAGAGTAATCAATCTAAGGTGCAGTGGTTGAACATCCAATAAAAGAAAATCAATGTGGTCTCTACAAGGGAAGACAAACAATGCTTGCTTTTACCAAAGGGATTATAGGTTAACATTTATTCAGTGTATTGTAATCTGATGTCAAGTGGTATAAAATCAAGCCAACAATCCATTACCACCCGTTATAGGCTAGGTGCCGATCTCATGCAAATTGACTTTTCATAGAACTTATTAAATCATTTCTGTGTTATGAAACATTTTTCTACAGTGGTTGAACATCAATGAATTTTATTTCACATCTTGAATGAAACTATTTAAAAAAGATAACTATCTGTCACTTCGAAGATTTTTCACAACTTTTTTTATGCTTCCAGTGTCATTGGCTATATCAAACACATATTATTTTATGTTTACATGGAGACAAACTAAAGTTCATGATTCTGAATCTGAATTATTTTCCTTCTGAATCCTTTTAATTCACCACTGCAGTGTCACTGTGCAAGTTCATCTATTCTTGTAACATTTTGTGATAAACTAATGCATTTCCAAGTTTGGGTAGAATGTAGATTTCCCTAGAATTTAAGAGAAATAATTCCTGCTGGATCATTACTATGCAAGCCCTTAATTTTTAATTTATTTTCTGTAAAAGTCTATATTTGATAGTCTATACAATGTGAGAACAGGTTTTTTTAGTAATGTGTCTCATAAGGTATATTATATGAGTTTCACCATTTTGGAATAACCGTTGAAATTATAAGGATCTTTAATACAGGTAACCTAATTCATTAATGAATTAGTATAGTCTAGCCACTATTTGCTTGAGCAATAAGGATTTATAGAGATTACTGCTCTTCCCCTCCCCAAAATAAATTGTGAGCTTTTGAAGTATTAGAAGAAGTTAGTGGTCTTTCTTTAAACATAATACAAATGTCTAGCAAGCCTGTCAAAGTCAGCATTTTTTCTAAAGGAACTGTGCTTATTGTTAGAATTGGGGCCACTTTTAAGTGTGAGGTAAATCATTACCACATGTTTGAAAATATTGGTGAGATTTTACTGATTGCATTATTCTGCAGTCTGATGCTATTTCAAAACATTTCAGAATTACTTGGTAGTGGAAAGGGAAATTGAAGTTGACACTATTTTTATTATAAAAGCTAAGTTTAGTTTTACCACTCTTGCTTTGATGGAACCTTTTAACTTTTTGTTTGGAAGTTTGCCCATTCTGTATATGAGACATAAAGAAATGTAAATCCTGTTATTTTAAATCTTATCCACAAATGTGTATATATATATATATACACACACAAATATACTAATATAAATTTTTATGTATACATTTTGTATATATATATTCATATATATGTAATATATTATATTATTATTAAACTAGCCATATATTAGTATTAGGAATACTGAAATTTGTAAATTTTATCACAAGAATGTCTTCATTATCTTAACTATTGTGATTTTTTTTCTGACATTTAGATCAAAATATATTATGATTTTACTGAATCTGCACAATAAAACTTAAAAAATGCAACCTCTGTTTGCTCTGTTATAGTAACAACAATCTGTTGTTGGTTTGTTTTGCATTCTATATGGTCGAATGAACATTTCAAAGAATCCACTGAAACCATCTTACAAAGCCTATAGATCAAATGGAAATAAAAGTAAAATAATTACAAACCAATTTTAGTCAGTAAACCAAAGGTACCTATCCAGGCCACTAGCTCACCTGTCCAAGATCATATTTGGGTCAAATGTATGCCATTTACATAAAACACTCTGAACTGATGAAACAGAAATCTTAAAATCTTACAGTGACCTTATAACAGAGCTTTAATTGACCAGATAGTTTTGTTCAAATGTCGAATTAACCCTAAAGCATTCAATTCTTAATATTTAAAATTAAATTGAAAGCAAAATGAAAGGCTAGTAAAACATGCCAAGATATAGTTATTCATACTCTGTGAACTCTAAACCTGGAGTCTCTGGGTTGCAGATTTTACCATGATTTTTCACAAGCCCTTAATTTCTTGTCTCATTTGTGTTAATAAAATAAGGTAGAAACAATTGCTCCTTTCTACTGCACAAAAACTGCATGTTATTCTGCTTCTCACTGTATAGCAAAAAAAAAATGCTTTAAGAAGTGATCTGATACCTAGAAAAATATATAAACGCACACACACAAGTAAGCTTTGTGGAAAAAAAAATTGGTTTCTTCTCATTTTTATTTGTAAAAGATTAGCTTGCTTTAGGGGATGTAGACAACATGAAATCACTTCACAACCAGAAACAATGAAGAAATGAACTCTAGGCTAACAGTAATGGCAAAAATAATTTCAAACTGAAGGCAAAACCGCTTCATTTTGTGCACAATGTCTGAATGCCTTCTACTGGACTTTAAATAAAAAATGGAAAACATTTTAGCAAATATAGGGAAGTACTGAGGATATGGCACTGAGAGGCATTTTTGATGTTTTTGCATTTTTGTGTGGAGAGAGACATAAAAGGTTGCCAATGGGGTATTGTAAAACCACAGTTAACGGTGAATTTTAGATAGATCTAACCAGTTAAAGGTGATTGAATATCAAGGGTTGAGTAGTGCTTATTATACCTGCTGTTGGGAGACTTCAATTCATTATTGTAACAGAATGAAAACAGCATTGCTGCTGTCCAGGACATGCTCGTAGTATTGATTGGGTTTCTCCAAAGTCTTCTCTTAGGATGCAGAGTGCAGTCAAACATGCACAAACATCGCTCAGTTCCCCTGATTCTGTCATGCGCGCCTTGTGCCTCAAACTAAAGCAGCCTAAAGACACAGGAAAATGCTTCTTTATTTGAAGGCAGACAGGGTTCTAAGCCTGACTCCAGGGGCTATGCAGATGTGGTGACCTTTCTTCCAAAGACCAGATTTTGTACTCAAATTGTCATTAAAGCTTGATTTTCCCTAGAGGTCCCAGTCAACTTGTGTGCTCTCTCCATTAGGGTTAAAAGTCAGAGTGGCACCTTGCCCACCATGCATACTAAATGAAATGGAACATAAATAAAAGGGGGGAATGACCTCTCTCCTGAAGAAATGGCATCACCCACAATCCAGCCAGATATAATCAGGCGTGGCCAGAATTGTGCAGATCCAGGAGGAAGACATCGGCTAGAATTTCATAGGATCCTATGTAATGTTCCTAGCAATGTACTCTGAACTAGGATATTCCCTCCTTTTAGTTTTCAAAACCAGTAATAATAACTGACTCAGCCTGTGTAGATCTAGAAACCCTATGTCTTTCTCATACTCTCTGGCTGTAGCTATAAGCTTAAGATAATTAATCTGATAGTTTGAGAACAAAAGTAAAAAAGAAAAGAAAGGAGAAAATAGTCTTTAACACAAAAATGAACTGATCTGGGATCTTTAATTATCAGAATGGCAGAGTAGGTGTATACATCAATAGAATTAAGTGATAAAATAGGTTGTTTTTTTTTCCCTTGCCTGTGTATGTTGCCGGAAGATAAAATGACCCCAAAAAGTACGATGAGCTCTCATACTCATAACGCAGCTCATTTTAAGGTTATCTTATAAATGAAATTTGGAAAGAGAAAATTTCACTAATGTCCTAAATCAGCTTAACATTGCAGGGATGGGAGATATTCCTGACCTACTGATATGCTGTGTTTGCCTTCATAGACCTATGCCAAAAATATGCTTCACCAAACTGGAAGCATTTCTGATTAATTAAACACCTCCTAATTTGAAATGCCAGTGCAAACAGTTCCATTTTTCTCCTTAAAAAGGGGAGAGGTAGGAAAAAAAAGGGGGGGGTGGGGAGAGATAGTGAGAATAGAAACTGTTCATAGAAACATTCCTTAAGACTTCAGAAAATCCCATTTATAGGGAACCTGAGAAGCAGGCAGGGTAACACTGATCATATCATACCTGTAGGTTAAAACAGCAGTAGATCTGAAACTGGGATACACTCCAACATCTAAATATGAGATCTAGTCACAATATCTGGATTTGACCTGGTGTTGGTTTTTAACTACAGATTTCGGACAATTCTCTCGTATAAAATGGTGTTTTATGTCTGAGTAAAGATGCCAAGTATACCACAATGTAGGAAGACTTTGATTTTGTATCAGAAGATGTGAGTTCTAGCCCCAACTCCATTAATTTGTGATGTAACTTTGAGCAAGTCACTCATTCTCTTTGAACTTTTTATTTTTAATCTGCACATTGAGGCTAACATATGCTTTGACTACAGCTCAGGATTATGCTGAGATTAAATGACCTAATTCATATGATAGTTATTGGAAAATTATGATGATAGGTAAATAGATCCTACTATTATCAATTTGCTACCTAAAAGTTGATCTACCTAAAATGAACAAAATATCTTTTGATAATCTTTGGGCCAATCATGACTTCCTAGCTCCATTTTGTCTTTTCCTCTGCTCTAAGTTTCCCAGAAACAGATTTTTCTAACAAGGTACCAAAGCCATCTTTCATTAGATGATTCCCAAAGTCAAGGTCATCCCCCTTAGTCTTTTGCTTCAAGTCTCATCCTCCATAGGACTTCATCTTCACATGACTGCATTCCTCACAACAGCCTAAGTGAGGAGATCCTATATTGTTCCCTTTGAGTAAACATTCTGCTCATTGCTTCTAGAAAAAAATACCTATAATCTCTACTCTGTCTCAAACTACATTTCTAGCTTGCCTTCTAATCTGAACTGTGCCTTTTATTTCATAGTAATGCAACCAACTGTTATGTTTTTAGTAATATTCAGAGTCACACAGGTATCTTAAAAGTATGTTGGGCCTGTCTCACTAGATTGTAAACCTAAACAAGGAGTAATGTATTCTGTTCAGGTTCTGAGCTTGGTAGCACAGATGCCACGATGAACCCATCTTAGCCTTGTTATCATGGAATATATGCAGTTTTTATATTTACACCCAACTAAAAGATGGTTGCAAACTTCCCATGAGCTTTCCCAGGGTACACGAAGAGGAGCTAATTCAACCCCCTCCTTCCCCAGAATGATTCCTGCAGTTTGCCCTGTCCTCTAAAGGGAATGGCTTAGATTATACACAGGGTTTAATCAATGAACATTACAATCCTGTGTATAACTTACCTCTGCTCCCATTCCTGAGTTCTCCCACATTTTTATCTACCCCCTCCTCCCCATCCTGCCTTAAGGTAAACCAGTTCACAGCCTTTGAGAATAACTATCAGTTATTGGTGGAGGCCTACAGTATTAAGGCCCTTAAACACACTATTTCTATTCCTCACCACAAACTCATTTTCCAGATGAGAAAGTTGAGACTCAAAAAGGTAAATTAACCTTATTCATACCATAAAGATAGCAAATACCTGAGCTAAGAATTCTTAAATTCTTTATAGGTCAGTCTGACTCTGAAGACCATAATAAATTCTGTGACAGCTCACCATATTGACTTCTTTCACCATATAGTGACTTCCATATCCCCATTTGGGGGAGGTCGGTTTGATATAAATCTGTGTTCCATAATGCCTTTGAAACTCATCATTGCTCATGTTCTCATTCATAATTTCCTGTTATCACATTATGTTTTATAGTTTCTCAGAGTACTTTTACATGAACAATCCCATTTGATGCTCATGGGAAACCTGAGGAATGCTAGACAGGTGTTATACATATTTTACCATGAAAACAACTAAATCCTTAGGTTAAAGGATTGCTTAAGTTATCACAGTTATAAGCAACAAAATCATGACTAGACTTCATGTCTCCTGACCACACTTCCAGACCTCACAGTATTACATATTAGTACATGCACATTCAGTCAGTTTGCAAGTTCTTAGGACAAATTTCAGTCAAAAAATCCAGTTATTCAAAACTCCAACTTTATTTTCATAATTGAACTTAATTTCTTCCTCAAAACCTTATTACTGCCTTAGAATAGAAACAACCTAGCCACATCCAGGAGAACATAATCAAATTTTTAACTATACAAACAACCTTTAGGAATATACACCTTCTGACTATTCCTCTTTCCTTTTATGGCCTTTCCTCCTTGACCTGGTGGCCTATGTACTGTTGTGCCATGAGGTAAAGTCGACTGCCCCAGGGTCATTGGCGGCTTCCCACGCTGGCACCGGGGAGATATGTTCGGCCTGCCAGTGCTCCAGATGCTCGCTCTGGTCCCGAACGCACCCGCGGTTTACTTCTGAGGCCTTTCTGCACCCCTTTGGTACCAACTCAACTTTTAACTACTTCCCTGGACTTCACAGGAGTGACACACATAGATGTTCTCTTATACCGCTCAGTATCTTGAGCCTTCTTATCTTGGTCCCTCTTTTCTAAGACATACCTCATTGCTTTCTGCCTCTATATCAGGCTCGCTGCCACCCCAGACTTCCACTTAGAAGAAAACTGAGTTCTGTCTGGTACTGAACACCAGCAAGCCCATTAAGTGTTATTGTACTGAGATGCCCCTCTTCTAGCAAGCCTTGTTCAGTATCAATTGCACTGATTATTTACTTTAATAGAAGTTTACATAGCACTTATTTTTTGTCAGGCATTGTTTCTCAGGGCTATTTAACTCTATTTTATATGAGGATATGAGTCAAAGAGAGGCTAAATAACCTAGCCAGAATCACACAACTAGCAAACAGCAGAGCTAGAATTTGAACCTGGGAAGTTACTAATGATGGTCGGTAAGGGTGAATCACATGAAGCATGTTAACCACACCAGAGTAATGAAGATCTTCACAAGACACCATTTGTAAAATTTACTCCTACGATGCTTCACAAGCACTAGTGCATTATGCCTGTCTGGACTCTTCGATGTCACAAAGAACCTGTCCTTACTAGCATGGTTCTGTTACACATCATGGGACACAGATGGCTCTTTCCGAGTAGGAAATGGTGAATCTGCTACATTATGAAATATACTACTATCAATCTGTTACATTATGAAATATACTACTAGCAAGGCCAGGTGTGTATTCCAATAATAAATGTTTTATATTTAAATTCAACATAGTCGTATAGGTGATACAGTGTAGACAGTTCTTAAATGTATTTTACTCATGCTATTGGCAGAGTTTTTGAAAATAAAAATAGTGACACTATTTCAGAGAATATATCAGAAGTTCTCATTATAGTAGTTATTATCATCTCTAACATTTTGTGAAATCAAGCTTGGAGTCATAGATACTTCTCAGAAGTAAATTCCTTTTCCTGACATGTGAAGTAGTATTTCCAGAAAAGTCCTTGCAATGTACTTAAGGAAATTCATTCATTACAATAGAGAAACTTCATCCTCTCACCAAGATAAAGCCACCAGTTTACCCTCTCATATGAGATAACCAAAAAATGGACAATGGTTTCAAAACACTGGCCATCAGACAAAAAGGACAGTGATCTGACTGGCAGGAAACAAATGAGGCAAGGCCCTGTGGTTGGCCCAGAAGTGGCTGGTCATGAGTTTCTGGCCTTTGGTGCAAGAACGAGGAGTGCAGGGGATCTCAGCAGACTCCCTGAGTGGAGGAGACAGAGCTGAGAGTCAGAGAAATGAAGGCGGCTGAAGTTTACAGGACAGAGCACCAGAGCACCAGTTCTCTTCAGGAGGGCAGAGAACAGAGAGGGCACCCTGGAGATACGCAGAGGGCCTCCCTCAAGTATTCACTTGGACACTGGGCAATTCATCTCTGAGGGAATTTCACGAAGCCACAGAAAGAGGCTTCCAACAGGAGGCCGGGTAGTAGTACCCAGCACTCCCACGGGACCAATCTGGCAAAACCAAGATTTATGGGACATTGGGTGGAATAATTGGAAGGATCTTGCCTATGTAGTGGGGCTCCTTATACAGAGCATTACTTGTGTTAATAAATCCTAAAAGAAAGACACCAAAGATTTAATTATCTCTCTAAGTAACTTAACTGCATCACAAAACAAGTCACAAGAACACTTACATGAACAGAAAAAATATGCAGCACCCAACAAGATAAAATTAAATGTCTTATATCTAATAAAAAAAATACCACTCATTCAAAAAGAAAATAAGACCCATGAAGAGGAAAATTCTCAAGCAATTGAAATCAACTTAAAGCAGGCAAGGACATTTAAGACAGTTTATTATAACAAATGTTCAAGAAGTAGTTATATGGAGATACACCTAACTCAAAGTTACAGAGATAAATTTTTAAAAATATTTAAAAATGAACCTCAAGTACTGTCGATAATGTGTGGGAACTAGAATTCTCAGACACTGCTGGTGGGAATTTCAATGGTACAATAACTGTGGGAGACAATTTGATAACTTAGTAAAAAACTAAAAAAAAACACCTACCATATATTCCAGCCATTCCATTCTTATAACTGAACAAGGGTCCCCTGCCCAATGTCCACCACAGCTGAACACCGGCCCCAGCTTTTGCAAAAGGAAAGAGCTTTTTTGCAAGGAGAGGGGAAGAGAGGAGGCCAGCACAAACCCTCTCGCCAGGCCTCAGCACAGGGGGCTTGCTTAGGTGTGTGCAGCTGGGTCAGCCTCTGGGGCGACGTGGGATTGCTTGAGAGCTGGGAAATTCCTACTCAGGTTTCTCCTATCCCACCATGATTTCCACGTCCTCTGATCCCTGTCAGGGCCACGTTTTATGTTTTTCATTAGGTAATTAGTCGCATGCTGATTTGGAACACCTTTCTAGTTGTTGATTGCCAAGTCCTTTTCATTTTAGGTCAAGGGCTGCAACAATTAGTGGCACCCTTAGCCTCAAATCATCAACCCCGAGCCCTTGAGGCAGTGCCTTTATCTCTGCCTTTAGTTCACTTGCCTGGAGAATTTTGGTCCAGCACAGAAAAAATTCAAGGACAGGGCAAATGAATCTCTCCTGCGCATGCCTGAGGTGACTCCCCAGTTTCTCCTGGGTCTAGTGCGTTTATGGGAAGGGCCTGACAGGAGCTCGGAGGCTTCCAGGTTGTTCTCTGAAAAACAAACTCAAGAATATTAGTTAATCGTCTGTGACTGTTACCCTGCAAGGCACAGTTTCACTCCTAGGTGTTCGTCTGAGAGAAGCGGAAGTGTATGTCCACACAAAGACTTGCATACAAATGTTTATAGAAGTTTTATTCATAATAACCCAAAATGGAAACAATCTAAATTTTTATCAGTATGTGAAAAAAGAAAGAAACCCTAGTATAGCAATATGGAATACTAGTCACTCATCAAAGGGAATGAAATATTCTTTCACACTACAGCATGAAAGAAAATAGACAAAAACATACTGTATAATTCTCCTTATATGAAATGCTAGGAAATGTAAACTATAGTGACTACACAGATCAGTTTTTTGGGGTCAATGTCAGGATCAGGGAGGGCTGGAGGGAAGAGGTTACCAGCAGGCATAAGAAAACTCTTAGGGGTTATGGATATGTGCAAAGAAAATAAAGTCCATAATAGCGAGGATTCTCACCTGACTCTGGTGGCCTTGCCCACTACACACGTGTGGGCAATACGTTATTACTGACTTTCTATAAGGAGCTTCACTCAGGGCGCTGGGCTACATGGCTGGAGGAGAGCAGAGGCTGGAGGAGTGGCAATGCTGAGGACAGAGACTGAGACGGCTGGTGGGAGGCGGAGAGGCCTAGAGGCAGAGACCCACTTGCTGCATGCAGACTCGCTCTGAGTGGTCAGGATTCTAATGCTTGACCTGCCACCATGAGAATAAAGCTGGGTATAAACGTTCACTCCAAGAACATTCCATTGTCATTTTCAGTCTCACTGAATCAAGAGTGAAGTTGTCCAGGGCTGAAACCCATGGGCAAGACAGTATGCTCATCATCTAGATTACGATGATAGCTTAAAGAATGTACACATGTATGAAAACTTTCCAAGTTGTTTACCTTAAATATATTCAGTTTTTGGTATGTCAATCATATATTAATAAAGCTGCTTTAAAAACACACGTGCACATAAAAAGAATGAAGTAGTTTCACATAAGTAGGTTTTTATATTGTGATTTTATAGCACATGACGGGAACAATTAAATTGTCTCAACTGTCACCTCTTCCTCAATTTGCACTTTAGTTGTTAATTGTATAAAATCAGGAAAGTTTTTGACAGTGAATATGGTATTTTTTTCCCATTATATTGAAAATAACTTGTAGGAACAGTCTCCGTATTTATATTCTAAGTAAATAATCAGATATACTTAGGAACCATTCATGCTCAATATTCTATATTCAGGGCTTTCACAGAAACTAATGATCTAAATTTTCATGACCACAATATGTATTTAATACCTATGCCAGAATTTATTGAGAAAATAATTCAATAATGTATAATTGATAAAAAGGAAAAGAAAAATTCAAAAAAATTGGATTTAAGGTGTAATTATCAGATTGCTGACAAAACTTTGAGATTTGAATATTCTTTTGTGACAAATTTCTTTCTGTAATAGAACATTAAAACAATTCAGAATCATATTATATCAAGACAATAGTCCACGCAGTTGTGAAATCTAGGTGTGAATTGTCACTAGGGGTTTTCATACACTTTACCAGAAGATAATCTTGTAGAAAATTATCAGTTTCAGGCAATATTTCGAGTAGATACAGAATCATTTCCACAAGATCAGTGAGAATCCTATCATGTAAGAAGAGGCTCCTAATATGTTTTTCCTTCCTCTAGTCTCTTCTTCCTATAGTTCATTTTTCATATTGCTTCCAGAGTGTCTGAAATAAAGGTCAGGCCATGTCACTACTTTATTCTAAAGCCTTTCACAATTTGCCAGTGTTTAAGTTCTTATTTAGAGCACAGCTATCATTATTTTCCACCACTACTAGCACTACCTCCTATGCATTCTAAATTTTAGCTACAAAGAACTTAGAAATATTTTTTTTATTTATAAATGTGTATTTGACATCTTTCTCTTTATGCTTTATAATGATCACTCCTGCTGTGTGGGGAAAGGATCATAGGAAAATAAGAAAAATGAAGGGAAACTGTAGCATTAACCCTTGTGAGAGATGACAATGAGTGCTCAGGGGAACTCACTGAAGACCACTCCTCTTCTGCTTTTCCACCTAAAGACTTCCTAAGTAATGTTCAGGACCTGATAGTAATGTCACCTCACTTACAAATTTTTCCCAATTGCCAAGTCTAACTCCTTTTTCCATACACTATACTCCCTTATTACTCTGTACATACTTCTATCATAGTACCTATTCCAATTCAGAATAATTATTTGTTACCATGCTTTATTTTCCAAGACCTTCTCAGAAGGTAGTATAAAACTACTTAATATGTTGGTCATGGCCCCTCAGAAAAAGCATGTTACACTCAGAGGAGTAACTAAAGAGAGTTTATATAACCACAGGACTCTTAAGATATGGTTACAGCTACATGAAGTCAACAAAGGACAGTGAAGCACACTGAATTAGATAACTTTAAGAAGCTGTTAGTCTTCTAGGTCTGAAGGGGCAAGAGAAGGGGGCAATCACCAAAACTGAGCATAACGTTTAGCTACAGTTACAGCCTCCCAGGAAGTCCTTCTGCACAGGAATTTAGCCACGGACAAACTTCTGTAGGAAGGGCACACAGGAAAATAAACGATGTGGCCTCACTCTCCGCTGGCCTTCCGAAGGCTAGGGGCACTCGCTGGTGGGATCCTTAGAGGCTGGCTTCTGGGACACAAGGCCGCTTGGAAAAGCGGAAAGTCAATCTGAGGGTAAATACAAGTCAATACATGGAAACTAAATGAGTGATTGAATTAACAGATGGAAATATGAATGAGAATTCATACCTGGAAAGGGAATAGAATCTCGGGGAGTTTTCATGTGGCTCTCACTGTCTGACTAGAACAGGTCCAAGAAGGCAGTTAAAGATGAAATCCCATGTCCCTGAAACTCTGTCAGTGCTTCATGAGGTGCTTTCTTCATGCAACAGAATTGACTAGATTACATGTTAAAACACAGATTTCTAGGCACTCTGTCAGGCCTACTGAATCAGAATCTCTACGGATAAAGTCCAGAATTTGAGTTATCAATAAATCCCCCAAGTGATGATTGGTTTTTTTTTGAGAAGCACTGATCTGAAGCTCTTTAGAGTTATGTCAGAAAATTGTAGCAATTTTCTCCAATTTATCACTTCACACTGGTCTTGACCTTCATGATAAAACTCTAAAATTGTAATTTAAAGTAATGTAAGACAAGCAAAATATCATTGCAAAAAGTTGCCAGGCTGTGAGCCCCTTGAGATAAACTGTCACTGAATCAGAAGGAAATGTGCGTTGAAAAAGGCATGTTTCCTTCCTTCTTTTCCTTTGTAGAGTGTATCTCAGCGATGTCTCAGCTCCCCAGCCCTTTGTCACAGACAGGTGGTCTGGAACCACTATGCACCCTAATCCCAGAGATTTCACAGCCCTGAGATTAGGGAAGCAAACTCATTTTCAAGAAGCTTAATGTTGGTGATACTTCATCAGGTATTAGCAAATGGACCCCCTACCAAGCACATCATCAGAACGACTGCCGCTGAAACAGCAAGCACCGACTGGAGGATGACAGCCCAGGTCCCTCCAGCCAGCCCAGGAGGATGGCCACCAGGGGACTCATGACGAGGCGGTGGCAGACAAGCATGGAAGCACTTATGGTGGGCCACATGTGTGAGAGCTGAAGTGGTCGCCTCCCAATCATGGTTCACTGAGAAAATATCCAGCATGGGAATTGGAGCTGTGTGATGTTGATATCAGAATATCGAAAAAGAGGTGGGGAAACTTTTTAAAATATCAGAACAATAGAATCTATACTATCAAAGAATTAGCTTCCTCGACTGATAACTGAAACACCAATAAAATGTATCTTATTAAATATATTTTAGTTAGGGATGTCCTTACTTGTTATCTCAGTGGGGCATTGAGGGCCTATGAAATTAACTAGTCCTTAAAAATATTTAAAAATCCTTTAGAAAATATTTGCAGGATACGATAATTATAATAATGTTACTATTACCTGGTAAATATTGAGTAGTTACTATGTTCCAAATGTGCTAAACACTTTGCAAATATTAGCTCATTTAATTGTCTTAACAACAACCTGATGTTATATGTATGATCTTATTTTTTTTCTATTTTATGAATGAGGAAACTGGGTCTTCCCAAAGCTTTGGCTTAAATTCCCAAGATGATATAGCTTGTAGGTGGCAGAGTTGGAATTCTAACTGAACAACTTACAGACCCTATGTTTTTGATAAAAATAGCCATTCTATAACCCACTTGATATACACCAACTTTAAGTTCTCAAAGATTAGTAAAATTCTAGAAATGTTTAAATACACTCTCAAAGTGATACATGGAATGTTATATATGTGAGAACTAAGGGGTAAAATCCTAGGTTCTAGAGTCAGACCACTGTTCAAATAATAACCATAGTAATAATTAGCTAGATGACTTTGGCATTTTTTAAATATTGCTGTGAGGAGTTGACAGAGTGTGAACTGAATACCTATAGCAGTTTAGATATTCATTAAATGGTGACCATTATTTAATGGATAATGTAGCCTTCATACTAAAACTCAATGGGGACATTTTAAAAAGTGATGCATTCCCTTATGTTCACTAATCAGCAGACTGACATGAGAAAAAGAATGTCTTCAGTCTTCGGAGAAAAGATTTTCTTAGAATTTTGGATGTAGAAGGATCAGGCTTGCAGAATAATTACCATTTTTCAGCTTTAAACACATGCCATTTTACCTTCAAATCAAAGTATTTTTTTATTCCCTAATGGAGACTCTTAAATCTGAAGCCTAAGATCATGAAGGGGCAACAACCAGGAGAAACGACTAGGGCGACTGAAATGTAGATGTGGTCTTAGGTTGCTTTAGGTGGAATGAAATGTAGTTAAATGGAATTGAGGAAGTCAGGGAACTTTGAAATGATGTTACTAATGTGGCTCATGAAACAATGGGTGGATGATGGCAAGATGTAAGGAGAGAAAGATTATAACCCATGTACGGAAATCACAGAAGTAGATAAGGAGTTGGTAGACAAGAGCAAAAATTAAAGAAAATAATTTGCTGAGTTTCTGAAGGCACTGAAAAGTTTGGAAGCAGTAATGCGAAACAAGGGTATGCTAATTCCCTAACCCAGGTAAATCTCAGGGGCCAGTTTTTCTCCTCTGAGATTCTCGAGTCATGCTAGAGAGAGCTATGTAACAAGATAACTGGCCCCACCACAGACTCAGCAGAAATCCGCTACTCACTGCTACCAATCAGTGCATTAATTTGTCTCTAAACCGACTGCACTGGCATAAAGTTGTTTCATTCCCTTAAGAACAGAGCCCAGATCCACACTTAGTGATCTGCGAAATAATCTCATCTCCTATTCAAGGGAGATCAAGACTAGTGGCGATGAGCATTTCTCAATGTCTCCCCTGTTTTTCTTCAGAACCCTCAGCTTCCTCCATCTTCTCCTTTTACCCTTCCATCACAGATGAGGTAATTTCAGGGCTCATTCAACTGTGACCTCATTCCTTCCCTTCCACATCTTCGGACAGCTTGTCCCCAAATTACACACCTTTCCTCTTCTCTCACACAACCTCTCTCTCTCTCTCACTCTCCCCCCTAGATCCTTTCCCTCAGCCTGTGAGAGTGCCAACATGCTAACATGGTAACATGTATGTTCCCATCACACCCCTGCCCTGCGTGTGCCCCCTTTTACTGCCAGATTTCTCAGAAGATCATTCTCAGAAGAGGAGCCTTCATTGCTCTGTGGCTCTAGTGAATCATTCTCCAAAGTGGGATAATGATCTGCCAAATCTACGGTGCTTTTCTTCCGTCCGCATCTGTCACTGTTCTGCAGCATCTTTCCCAACATGGCTCCTCTCCAGTGTCTTCCATGACACTGCTCTCTCAACTTGCTCACTCCCGGACTTCTTTCAGGACCGTTATTTCTCATCCTTCTCCCTAAACAGAAGTTTCCAAAATTTCTATTCTGGTTAACTTACCTAATCTCTGAGTTCTGTCCCTGAAAACCACCTATAGCAGCCCAGTTTTAATTATCATTTCAAAGCAAATTGGCAGGTTGACCACTACCTATATGATCATTTCAAAATTCCCTTCTAATCGCCTCCACCAAGATGCCCTACAAATACCACACAGTGAACCCAACACCCATCTCAGATCATCTCATTTAACAACGGAGCTTCTCTGATTGCAATATCTCCTCTTTCTCTTGCGCTTAAACAGATGTTAAATCTTTTGCATTTAACCTTTTTTAAATATCTCAGACGATCAGCACACTCTTCACTATCTTTCATCTGGTACTGAACAATACATTTTACACAATACTTTTAAAAGTTGGAATGTAAATTTAAAAGTTTGAAATCTAATGAATATAAAAATGGCAAACAAATCTTCAAAGCAGGAGTTTCCTGACCCCAACATCTGTTTGGATTCCTTTCCAGTCTCTCATGCTAGCCTGACAGAAACATTAAGTTTCTGGAAATACTGCAAAAGAGAGAACCTGTGAGACTCACTGAACCTTTTTATTATTCACCCTTTTGTCAACATTCAGAGATCCTTCTAGATTTTGTTACGCCTGGCCTCCGGGAATCTCCCAGTCCGACCTGCCCTCTCTACGCACTACACCTTGCTACTTCTCCAGTCCCTCTTTAAAATCCATCATTTTCTTTTGCATCATGGTGTTATGAAAGGTGTTTGAGATTTGACATCAGAATGGACTTACAAAACCTACTTCTGCAACCTACTGACTCTGAGACTTTGGAGAAATATTATGTAATATTTCTGTTTTTTAAAAAAATCTGTGTAAAGGGGTGATAATACCTACCTGAGAATGATTGGTGAGGATCAAATGAAGTAATCTGTGTAAGGCACATACCACACAATGCAAACACTTAAGAAACATTAGCTCCTCCCAAGCTGATATTAATTTATATTAATATAATGTCTGGTACTATTTGATGGTATTGTTATGGGAGTAACAACATGGTTTTTCAGGAAATACCTAAATGAAGGTGCATTTCTGGTGAACACAGCTGTCAGTTAAAAAGGTTCTTCCTACCACCCTTTAAAGCAATTCCTACTTTGTTTCATTCTACATCATTCCTATGGCAATGTGGTTAACTAATGTTATTTTCAAATGTGTTTATTAAAATTCTTTAAAATTTACTTTTTTTCTTGCCTGATGAAATCAGGAGTGGAAGCAACTTAGAAAGAATGGCCATGCCAGTGAAGTTGCCTGAAAGCTGAAGGGGGGTGGGTATGGGGTGAGAGGTGGCAATGTTGTTGGACAGATGGCAGGCGACAAACTGAGAGGCACAAAGAATAGGCTGGCAGCCTCAGGTACCCCCTTTCTCTTAGCCAAGATTTAGGGAGATTTGGGGGTGTGAAGAGGAGTGAAAACCCAGGTGGACAGTCTTTCCTGACTAGCACTAATTAATTAGTCTTGGCTGGAAAAAAAGAAAAAGAAAAACACTTGCTACATAAAAGAACCCTGTAGATCCTAGGGTGTTGTTTGTACAAAGAATTTAGATCAGGTTCAGCACTTACAGACTGAAGTGGGCACAAACGGGCCACTTTTTCTTCTCAAAATTTTTGTTTGGGAGGTGAGCATAGGATTCAGAATCTAGGAGTTATTACCATCAGTAAAATTCTCTCAGCCTAATGTTGATGTTACCGAATTCAGGGCAGGTTGCATTCCTGTAATTCTAGCTTTACCACTTAATTTTTTTTCTTCCTCAGGGTCATGTTCTAGATGTGATTTAAAATAGCAGAATCTTTAGAATAGTGGTCAGGATCATAGGCTGTGAAACCAGATGGCCTTGTTTCTAAAACTAACTCTACTGCTTACCACCTACATAAGCTTGAGCACTTCATTTAACTTCTCCCTGCTTCAGTTTTTTCATATGTGAAATGGGAATAATGATATCACCCTCATAGTACTCCAGAGGGGATTAAATAAACTGATATATATAAAGTCCTTAAAGCAGGCCTGGCAAGTAGTTTTAAGTTAGCTACCAGCCTGGCACATAGTAAATGCTATATAAGTGTTAGTTGCTGCTGCTAGAAGCTGTCAGAGTAAATTCCACGTGATATATTATTACTTTAAAAACAGTACGCTGATCTATCGTCTCAGAGGAATTTATTCAAGTGTGCCAGATAAATGTCTAAATATACTCACTCATCAAACCAAACATAAATTTACTCTGTAAGCTGAAGAGAGGCACAGTGAAAATAACCATTTTATTTTTTAACAAAAAATTGTTTAAGTTTTAGTAACTTGATACAGAATTAAAAAAGTTTATAAAAACATTTGGCAAACTCTGACATTGATCAAGTTCAGAAGTAATGTGAGAACAAAATAAAATGACTATTCAATGGATTATTGATTCATTCAATAACCAATTACCATTTGTCTTGCCCTGTACAGAGGTTTGAAGAAGACCAATTTCTTACTTTTTTGGAGTTATTATCCAGTAATGAAAAATCAGATAAATAATTTTAGATCATGATATTCAGCCCATTGATAGTCCAATGTGAAATGATATGGGAACATACAGAAGGAAGGGATTTATATATGGGGACACTTGGTGATGGTTTGGGGCTGGCTGTTGGAAGGCAAGCACTTATCTTTACCCTTAAGTTGGACCTCTGTATACAGAGAGATCATCAATATTCTTTCATCCTCATACTTAAGCTTTTTTCAGCCAAGCCTGTGAAAAAAATATAATAATAAACATGTAGGACATATCCCAAAGCACAAGTATTCCACATCTTCAAATTTAGTAGGAAAAGATCATTATACCAAGGAATATTCATGCAATATTGTAGTTAATATATGGAATTCCTAGGGGAAAAAAAAAGTTCCAAAACTTTACTTGCAAACCATAGGCAGACCTTTAGGACAATCATATGAGGTTTCTCCTTGGCTCTAATGTTCTCCCGGGACTAGTATGATTTGTCAGGGCCCAACATAGTAATTAGAGCCATGGAAACACCCAGGTATCGGATGCTCAGAAAGATAGGAAGATAGATCATTCCCAGGAATCATTCCCACAGTACCAGTCACTCAACCCCCTTCATTCAGCCATTCATATCCTCCCTAGTCAAGTGCGAAGTCAGGAAGCAGAGACATCTTCTCAGTGTTGTTCAATATTATCCAGTCATGGTGAATCAACTATTTCTTCTTCTTTAAAGGAAAATCTGTAGGAAATAAGTTCACAAATTCTAATACCACTTGAGTAATATTGAGGCTTTTTAAAATGTATAAATACCTTTTTAAAGTTTCTTAAACATGACTAGATGCAAAATACATCAAGGTGTGTGATAAATAACATGTTTCATAGTATAACTTTAAGACATAAACTACCAATAGAGATAAATATTTTTTAAAAGACTAAGATTTTTGGTCATTGTCAGGTTCTCTAATCCTGGTACTATCACACCACGTATGAGCTCAGCAAGTTAGGAAGAGAGAATCCTGGGGATGAAATTTGCAGTAGCACCCTATGGTAATTAGCTCTCTCTGATATAGCATCGGCCCTATAGCTCAAATTATGGATGTCATGATTAAATTGAAACAGTCACCTGCTGTTGCCAATTAGGAAACATAATGCAAAGACAGATGCTATCCATAATAAAAAAAAAGATAAAATACAAAGGAAGAAATCTGACAAGAAGTGGGCAAGACCAAAATAAGTAAAACTACGAAGTGATGTATATATTTAAAATAAAGGTTTGAGAAACTTGAGAACCTTATCACCCTCTGGACACATCAGCTAAGGCACCACCCTGCTCTATTCCACTACTCCTATTTCTATCTAAAAAACATATGCAAAGAAATATATTTGAAAGAAACAAATGTCTTGTTTGCTTGCTTATTTATTTTCTGTTTTGAAGAGCTAA
Source organism: Smutsia gigantea (assembly GCA_032199065.1). NCBI lineage: Eukaryota > Metazoa > Chordata > Mammalia > Pholidota > Manidae > Smutsia > Smutsia gigantea. The sequence goes on along the minus strand of JAVSCE010014627.1, from coordinate 1,179 downwards.
AATGAGCTTGTGAAAGCAAGTGCTTTGCCTTTCCTGTTTACTCATGTCTGGCACACTTGAAAGAATCCTTAATATGTTAAGAGTTATTACAACTCAAAACATACGACAAATTCTTGCTATAGAAAAATAAAGACATTAAGACTCATAAACAAATGCAAATAGCTTATAAATGAAAAAAGTTAAACTTCAATGAATAGCTAAACATATAAATTGAAAATCCTAGGATAGCATTTTTTTTTAATATAATTTATTTTATTATCATTAATTTACAAATACATGTGCAATATTAAGATTATTAAACTACCCCTTCATCAGGTCCCCCCCACCAACCCCATTACAGTCACTGTCCATCAGCGTAGTGAGATGCTATAGAATCACTACTTGTCTTCTCTGAGTTGTACTGCCCTCTCCATGCCCCCCCAACATTACATCTGCTAATCGTAATGCCCCATTTTCCCTCTTATCCCTCCCTTCCCGCCCATTTTCCCCAGTCCCTTTCCCTTTGGTAACTATTAGTCCGTTCTTGGGTTCTGTGAGTCTGCTGCTGTTTTGTTCCTTCAGATTTTTTCTTTGTTCTTATACTCCACATATGAGTGAAATCATTTGATACTTGTCTTTTCGGCTTGGCTTATTTCACTGAGCATAATACCCTCTAGCTCCATCCATGTTGTTGCAAATTGTAGGATTTGTTTTCTTCTTATGGCTGCATAATATTCCATTGTGTATATGTACCACATCTTCTTTATCCATTCATCTACTGATGGACACTTAGGTTGCTTCCATTTCTTGGCTATTGTAAATAGTGCTGCAATAAATATAGGGGTGCATCTGTCCTTTTCAAATTGGGCTGCTGCATTCTTAGGCGAAATTCCTAGAAGTGGGATTCCTGGGTCAAATGATATTTCTATTTTGAGTTTTTTGAGGAACCTCCATACTGCTTTCCACAATGGTTGAACTAATTTGCAGTCCCACCAGCAGTGAAGGAGGGTTCCCTTTTCTCCACATCCTCACCAACATTTGTTGTTGTTTGTGTTTTGGATATTGGCCATGCTCACTGGTGTGAGGTGATATCTCATTGTGGTTTTAATCTGCATTTCTCTGATGATTAGCGATGTGGAGCATCTTTTCATGTGCCTGTTGGCCATCTGAATTTCTTCTTTAGAGAAGTGTCTATTCATG
>JAVSCE010014626.1:0-21392 GCA_032199065.1 Smutsia gigantea | reverse complement strand
TTGCATCTGGCTGGCCTTGAGGCTGTGTTTAAGCAGAATTTAAAGACTAAGGGTGATTGTAAAGTACCTGAATGTTGAATGCATGTCTGAACATATAGAGGCTTCTGCAAAGTCTTGGAGACTTACTGGTTCAAGGAAACCTCTGAAAAATTATTAAGTCATCCGATAGAGACCCCAGTTGCCACATATTACATGAGACACAGACTATGTAGAATTAGTCCTAGAAAGTCACTAAACAAACAGCACTGGCAGCAAACCTGGGAGGGGGTATTTGATCTACAAATTTGCCAAAATATCCCATTTCCAACAAAAACAAAAAATACAAGCCATAAAAAAGGAAAGTATGGCCACACACAGGGAAAAAGCAATCAGTAGAAACTTCCTGAGGAAGTCCTGATGTTGGATTTATAGGTTGAAGACTTTATATAGCTATTATAGCTATTATAAAGGAAACCATGTCTAAGGAATTAAAGATAAATATGATAGCAGTGTCTCAACTATGAAAGAATATCAATATACATAGAGAAATTTTTGGAGTTGAACAGAGCAATAAGTGAAATGGAAAATTCACTAAAGGAGTTCAAAAGCTGGTGTGAAATGGCAGAAAGAATTAGAGAACCTGAAGAAACTCAGTTGAAATGTTCTGTTCTGAGAAACAGAATGACAGAAGAATAAAGTAAAATGAACAGAAGTTCAGAGATCTGTGGGATTCCTTCAAGCATATCAAAATAGGCATAATGATGTTTCAGGAGAAGTGGAAAAAAGAAAGGAGCAAAAAGATTATTTGAAGAAATAAAGATCAAAATGTGCTAAATTTAATGAAAAGTAATTTGCATATTCAAGTAGCTTACTGAACTCTGAGCAGAATAAACTTGGTAAACCTATTCATAGATACATCATAGTTAAATTATGAAAAGCCAAAAATAAAGAGAGAAAACATCAAGAAAAAAATTGATTCATCATGTGTAAGGGATCTTCAATAAGATCAACACCTGACATTTCATCCGAAACAATGGAGGATAGAAAACAAAAGGACTCAAAATGCTGAAAGAAAAAAACTACTGCCAACCAAGACTTCTACATTCAGCAAAATAATCTTAAAAATGAAGGAGAATTTGAGACATTCCAAGATAAAAATTGAGAAAGTTCACTGATAACAGACTTGTCTGAAAGAAATAATACTGACAGTATTTCAGGCTCAAATGAAAGGATACTAGATGATAACCTGAATTCACACAAAAAAATATTGACCAAGAAGAAAGAAGGTTCAACTTAATAAAGTTATGAATGAAAGGGAACCTTACAAAAATAGATACTATAAGGGAATACTATGGTCATCTTTCTGCTAGCATATTATATAACTTATGGGAAAGGGAGAATTCCTATAAATATATATAAACTACTGAAGCTAACTCAGAAGAAATGGGGAAATCTAAAGAGATAAGTCACAAGTATGGTGATTTAGTTGGTAATTTAAAAACCTATTCCAAAGAAAATCTCAGGCCCAGATGGCTTCAATGAAGTCTACAAAACATTTAAAAACCAGTTAATACCCAAACCTTTACAAACTCTTTCCAAAAAAAGAAGAGGAGGGAACACTTCCCAGCTCATTATATGAAACCTGGATTATTCTGACCCTAAAACTAGACAAAAATACTATGAAAAAAGAAGACTACAGAGTTTTTGAAGATAGATACAAAAACTTCAACAAAGCACTAGAAACCAAATCCAGCACCATTTAAAAAAGGGTTTCACATCATGATCAAAGGGAATTAATCTCAGGAATGCTAGGTTGGTTTAACCTTAAAAAATCAATTGCAATACACCATATTAATAGAACAAATGATAAAAGCTGCTTGATTAGCTCAATAGATACAGAAAAAAACATTTGACAAAAGCCAAAACCCTTTCATGATAAAAAACATTGAGCAAACTAGGAATAAAAGGATGCTTCCCCAACCTGACAAAGGGCATTTATGAAATATACACACCTAACATCATACCAGTGAAAAATTGAATGCTTTCCTCACAAGAACAGGTCAAGACAAAGATATATGCTCTTGCCACTTCTCATCAACATAGTATTGGAAGTCCTTACTTCAGGCAATTAGGCAAAATACATACATACATACATACATACATACATAAAAATATCAAATTAGAAAGGAAGAAATAAAATTATCTGTATTTGTAGATGACATGATCTTGTATATAGAAAACCCTAAGGAATGTACCAAAAAGCTATTAGACATAATATATGAGTAAAGCAGTGTTGCAGGACACACCATCAAGATATTGAATGAACTGTATTTCTATATACAAGCAATTAACAATCTGAAAATGCAACAATGAAAACAATTTCATTTACATTAATATTCAAAAGGATAAAATACTTAGGAATGAATTTGCAAGACTTGCACACTGAAAACAAAACATTGTTGAAAAAAAGAGAAAACTTAAATAAATGGAAACACATTCCAAGCATATGGGTTAGAAGACTTAATATTATTTAGATGAACATACTCCCCAAATTGATCCACAGATTCAACTCAAACCCTGCCATATCCCAGCTGGCTTTTTTAAGAAATCAAGAAGCTGATCTTCAAATTCATATGGAAATGAAAGTGACTCAGACAAAACAATCTTTAAAAAAGAGAAAAAAATGTTTACTCCCACTTCCTGAGTTTAGAACTTACACTACAATCTGTGTTATATAAACTAGTATGGTGCTAGCATAAATAAATAATAAAGTAGAATTGAGAGTACAGAAATATTTCTTTACATTTATAGTGTACCTTTATGGTGTACAAGGGTTCTAAGGCACTTTAATTGGAAAGACTAATCTTTTCCACAAGTGGTGCTTGAGTAACTAGATATCCATATACGAATGAATACACCTGGACCCCTAACTCACACCATACGAAAGGAAAAAAGTTAGAGACTTAATGTAAGAGCTTAATCAATTAAACTCTTAGAAGAAATAGGAATAATTTATTTTACTTTGAATTAGGGAATAGTTTCTTAAATATGACACCAAAAGCACAAGCAAGAAAAGAAAGATTATGTAAATTAGACATTAACTTAGCATTTGGTAATTTGGTAATTAGGTAAATGTAAATTAGGCATAACTCAATTAAAAAATGAACAAAAGATTTACTAGATATTTTTTCATAAGAAATACAGATTACAAATAAGCACATGAAAAGATGCTCACTATTATTAGTCATTAGGAAAATACAAATTAAAATTGCAATCAGATATCATTTCATACCTAGTAGGATGGCTATAGTCAAAACAATGTAAATAAGAAATGTTGATGAAAGTAAGGAGAAATTGAAATCCTCATATATTGCTGATGGGAATGCAAAATGGTGTAGCCACTTTTAAAAGGAGTTTAATAGTTTCTCAAAATGTTAAGTGCAAAGTTACCATATGATACAGCAATTCTACTCCCAGGCATATACTCAAGATAAATGTAAACATATCCACATAAAGACTCATACATGAATATTCATAGCATCATTATTTATAGTAGTCAAAAAGTAGAAATAACTCAAATGTCTATTGATGAATGGATAAATAAAATATATATTCATTCAGTGGAATATTATTCATCAATATGTAAGAATAAAATACTGATATATGCTGCAATATGTATGAATTTGGAAAACACTGCACTATGGGAAAACAAGACACAAAAGACTACATATTGTATGATTTCATTTACATAAAACTTCCAGAATGGGCAACTTTATAGACAGAACATAGATTAGTGGTTGCCTAGATGGAGGGAGGGGAATTGAGGAAAGCAGAGAGTGACAGTTAATGGGTATGGGTTTCTTTTTGGTGTGATAAAAATGTTCTAAAATGGTTGTGGTGGTAGTTGTACAACTCTGAATATATTAAAAATCATTGAACTGTATGTTTCTCTAGTGTTGCCAAGTAATGAGGTTTCAAACCCAGGGACAGGAACTTGGGGACATTAACCACTGGTGGTGCCAAAGGAAAACTAGGTTACCCTCTCCTCACTTAAGCTGAGGTTGAACACTGGCTAGAGAAAAACATGAATACCACCTGTGTAGATATCTGGATGTATACAAAGGCTATCAGCATCAGAACCAGACCAAACCAGAGAGAGCTTTAAATGGGTGAATTTTATGTTCTGTGAAGTACATCTAACTCATTTTATTTAAAAATGTATACTGACCTTTTTGTTTTTGGCTTTGAAACATTTCTCTTGGTTTATAATCATCAGGCATTGCTCTGCTTGAATAGAGAGCACATTAAAGTAAGTTTAGATAGGATAGAAGGTATAAAATTAGGATGTCTGATATTCTTGATTCTCATATCATTGGGATATAAAATAAAATTATTTTTCAATTAATATTTTCCAATGTCCCATATTTAATTCTTCCCATCCCCCATATTCAAGTATTTGGCCACTTTTGCTTGTTGAAATTGAAATTTAATCCAGGTCAGTTTAGAACATGAATCTCATACCCATACATGAGTTAAAGCCCCAATCATCTTGCAGCTAGAGCTTTGACCCTGTCTGGTTTTATGTGAATGTGTCTGTGTGTGCTGCAGGAGCCTGGCTATGGTCTGGATTTCAGATGCCTCCAAGTCCACCTCTTTCACTCCAGAGCTAGTTCCTTTGATATTAGGACAGGGATAAGAAAGAGGATAGATAGTAGAATCAAAAGATGCTCTTCCATAACAGATACACGGCAATGCAGAGGGGCTTACCTTGTTCTAGCGCTGGTTTAGTCTGGTCTTTTTTTTTCTCTTTTTCTGATGCTGATGGCTTTTGTTATTGTTGACATGTGTGCACAACTGGTATTCTTACACTAATGGACAACTTTTAACTGACCCCCATTCTCACCAAGGTGAGGGTACCTAGTTTTCCATTGGCATCACAAGAGGTTCATGTTCCTAAGTTCCTGTTGTTAAGTTTGGAGCCTCCTCTACTTGGCAGCACTAGAGTGATTTCTCCTGTAACATCCCTGTGTTTTCATGTAGAGCCATGGGAACTGCTAATTATCCTTTTGAGGCCCTCACAGTGTTGAAGAGAACTTAATGGGAAATGACCCAACCTTTTCTTTCATGTATGTTCTAAGAGGTTGCCTTCAAATTCTATTGGCTTATTCTTTAGTTGAGGGATGAGCACTCATCTTTATGTTCACATATGCTTCCATTTTCAGGGGGAGATGTCAGTAGGCCTCCCAAAAGCTCTCCTATCCAGCTGTTTCCTGGGGTGTCAATGGCTGGACCTGTAGCTTCTAGCTGTTCAAGTATCAAGCCAAAAAATGATATCCCATATTCCGGTTCTTGCACACTCCTCCTGCCTTACTAAGAAAGAATGAAGCTCTCTCAGGAGAACAAATACATACACCTGCTCCTGTCAGTCACCTTTGTGGCCTGGGAAAGGTATAGTGAGGTGGTGGTTAATGGTACTACCAGTTCTGCTGCCTCATGGAAAGCCCTGCCAGGAGAAACCAGGGGTATCAGACCTTCATCTTTAGAGTAGGGGGTTAATTAGTGCCTCAGTTTTATTTTGGGGCCTTAGCTACATCCCTAGGAACCAGTACCCACCCAGTACCTTGTTATATAAGGTAGTTTTTCCTTTACAGCAGTTAATAATGTATGTCCATAAGGCTACCATGTAAATGAAAGTCAGCTCTGAAAATGTCAGAGGCTAGTTATATAATTTCTCTGATTCTTCTTAGAAAAAGTAGAAAGGAGCAGTGAAAATATCAGTTTATATTTCTTACATTATGAGTGGTTATGATGAGAGTTTTGGTAAGGGAAAGGGTGAAATAAATTGTTAGATTAAAACAGTTATGAGGATTATCTCAGATTTCATTTATCTATGTAGGCTCCAGGTGAACAATCAGGTCTCATATCCTTGTGTTATATTGTAAATATTTTTATGTCTTGCCTTTCCAACTATTTATGAGCTATTTGAGGGCCCATGTACTATGCTTCCTTGGAGCTCCAGCAATGCTATGTGCATAATAGATGTTCAATATACATTGTTTTTCTAATATCTTTTTTAAACTTATTAATTAAAAGTAGGATACCAATTTCCTACTGTATGATTCTCAAAACATTTTGTTTTATTATAAAAGAAAGAATTCTTCAGGCTATTAAAATACTGATATTAGATGATAGCAAATGGAGTTATTATTCTTAACAGCTATAAAACCTCAAGTAAAACTTTATAGCATCTAAAAGCAATCCCTACTGGCTTTAGTCTGTTGGCTGCACTTTCTCATGATCATTAGACACTTGAACTTGGTTTATGTGGATGAGATTAAACAGATTAGCCACTTGTGAGGGAATATAGATACAGAGAAATTTCCTTTGGCCCAACCTTTCAGTTGCAACTCAGTTTATATACTGTATGAGTAAGGGAGTTGGACAGGAGGATGATGAAAAATCACTGAGTCACTGTAAGTAATTTAATTATAAATAGAGATTTTATGAGTGGTGTTAATGTGTGCTACCTCAGCTAACCTGACAATAAAGGTTTCACAAGCTACAGTGACATCTGGAACCAAATCACATGTAGGAATTATGCAGCAGCAATAAAAGCCATTTAATTAGCATTGCAAATAGAGTTCCAGCATTTATGAGATGTCTGCAAATTTGCATACAGATACATAATTACTAATTTGCAGCTGTTGTGTTTGTTCCATAAGACCTTGCCATTTTATTAGCAGACTATGTAAATCTGGAATTAATTCTCTTTATCTTTCTCATTCTCAGCTTTCTAAAGATGTGTGATGAATCATGGTGATTTGGTACAATTCTTTTACCTGGACTTCATCACCTTGTCTTTAGAACAAAAACATATCCCATGACTTATTTAGTAATAGGGTATTTTGAATGATTTGTAAATATCATTTGCTAATGAATATTATTTATTAGTGAATTTTATCTTTCCCTATTCATTTTTGAATTCCTTTTCTTGTTCTGTCACCCAAGAAATATGGTCTATATTTATGTCCTGCTGGTTTAAAGAGGTTAATTATATATTTGCTTTTATATGTATCTTTCAGATAGTGACAACTATCTTATATTTTAAATTAATATAGTCCACTGGAAATGGAATAATCTAATCAAAATAGAATAGTATCTATAAAAGTTTTAGGTACAAAAAGCTGAGTAGATCTGGTAGCTAAATACAGAATAGAGAAGAGGTACACCCAATTTAATTTATTGTCAATCCTTTGGAAGGAAAGGCTAGTGAACTAATTTAATGAATTTTATTAGTACAATGTTGTAGTAGGACAATAAAATTTTTATGTTTTATATCTGGAAGTTTTGAAGAAAAAAATCTCACCATCGGTTTGTGATTTATTATCAGCTAATCAGATTAAAAATAGGCAATTGAGTGTGCTCTGATGGCTTGAGATGGTTTGAGTTTAGGCATGGTAAGTACAAGACTGCTCAGAGAAGTCTAAGATATTTTTTGATAAACAGGGAACTTCTGTCTTACTCCTTGGGTATTGAAATAATTATTTCAGGACATCAGATTAGACATAAAGATAAATAGTCTTTGAGAAGAAGTGCTTGGATAGGATGGTATTTAAAAATGTTCATTCATTCATTCACTAACATTTATTGAAATAGGTGCTAGAGAAAAGGAAGGCTTGAGCTAGGTTTGAAACTGGGTGTTGAGGATAAGGGAGACTAATATGTTAATACTGACCATAAATCACACAAGTTAATATTCTTGGTCATTGTCAAATATATTTTCTGAATGCTCATCTTTATAGAATGTTAGGTTGTCTAGAGTTCAATTTAAAAAAATATTGTCCTAGCTTTGTAGGAATTTTTATCAAAGGTAATACACATTGTCAAAAGATAGTCACATGTAAATAGATGAAACTGTGGGCATATATATATTTTTTGGCTTAAGGGGGGATTTCATATTTAAACAGGGTTATGGGGAGAAAAATCCTCATATCCTTTGATACTGTTTTTTTGGAGTTCTTTCTATCTTCATGGTAGTAGCTGTTAAATTAATGCCTTTAATCATTTAGGAAAGGGAATATCTTTAGTGCAGTTGAACTCACTAAGGACCTGTGTAACTCTCTTCAGCTCATCTTTCCTCAATGCTACATGACCTTCTGGAAAAGATAATTATGTAGTAAGTCCCAAGACCTCCCTGTGTTCTAGGTAGAGTCTCTGTGCTCATGAATGGTGCTGCTTGGGTCAGCTTCAATCCATTAGCTTCCTGTGGGATGGAAATTGGTCCCATATAGTTCCAGAGCCTTGTTCATCATGGAATACAAATTTTATAACATGAAAAGATGAAATATTATGTACACATATGAATTTTTAATAAAAAGATCTCATAAGAGGAATTTTTTTAGTGGCCCTTTTAATCTCTTGCTACAGGATATTTTTAGTCTTTTACAGATTATTTAGCCATGATAGTGAACATCTGGTTGCTAGCATTGCTCTCCTTTAACATTACTTGTGTGAGGAATATGTAATTTGGTTGATAATGGAGTAAATGAAAAAGAAAGTTTCCTGCCTCAAGCGTGCCTTAAGTTTTTGATTACTAAAGTCTTTGGTGAACCCCGGACTCAATGATGTTTATCTGAAAAAAAAGATCTCACTCTGGCCCCTTGACTTGGTAGCAGAGTGTTCACTCTGAAGATTGGCCCATGGCTTGTGTTGTCCTGACAGTACTTGCATAATGACTGTTCTTTGCAGTGGAAAAGGTGACCATACAGAGATGGTGAAATTTCTCATAAGTGTACATGCTTGTGTGATTAACTTTTCTCCCCTCTTTCTGAGTTTAGCTCAAAGTAATTTTTAGAATTTTACACACAAAACTAGTCACAAATCACTAGACAAAGAAATTAGCAGTTCATTTCTGCGTGTTGACCCTGACGTTGTTTATAGCACAGGCTGTGCCGGCTTCAAGGTCACTGCTTCCAGGGCAGGTCAGCCTGCCTTTTTCCATCTGGTCCCTCTCTAGGCTCTCATGGGGTCATCTTCAGAAATGGGACACTTATTTTAGCTTCTCTCCCATTCCCATTGTGCAAACATTGTACTTTGTTTTTCTTACTATGGTCACAGAAAAGCTGAATGATTATTAAAACTTAGGTGTGATACTCATGCAGGCAGGATGCTGAAATAAAGAGGCAGCTCAGGTTCTTAGCTGGGGGCTGCCGGGTCTTCCTTGGCAGCAGCTAGTCTAGAAGCTGAAGACTTGCCCTTTAGTACTGTTACGTGTGCATGGATCATGTTCTGTGTGTAGAATGAACTGCACTTGTTGGAACTGGGTAAAATGATTTATCTGGCCTGTAACTTTAAAGATGTTTATGAGCTGATAAACCACTGCTTTTTCTTCTTAAATAACAGAACTGATAATGAACATAATAAACATTTTTCTGATAGAGAGGTGAGAAAAATGAGGAAATGCTTAAAGGATAATTTGGCAATTTTCAGCTTTAGTAATGGAAATGAATTAAAATTATGCCTAAAATCACATAGATTATTATAACATTAATTAACAATTTTCACTACAGCCTTAATGATGACTAGGCAGTTATTTTCTAAATACAACAGTGTTCCCTAGGAAGATGTGGAAAACATTTCTTTTATTCCAGAGCAACCATTAACTTCTTTCTTCTTACCTGTTACAAAAGAACCAGTTCTTGAATTTTATGGCTTCTATTAAGTTACACAGTGAAGAAATCAGGTCCAAAACAAATAAATTTAGATTTGCCCCAAGGAAATAAGTATATTATTAATTAATTTGATTTTGTAATAGCAAGAATAGCATATCAGTAAGTTCTGATAATGCAATTTTTATAATATTTCAGAGGTATCTTATTTTTGTGTTTAATCTCTGGCACTTTCATTGGAAGTAGTAAAAAAAAAAACCTGTACCTTAAGAAAAAAAAAACCTTAAACACTATTGTACTAAAAATAACCAGTTTCCATGTTAAGATGGGTAGCATAAAAAAGAAAAATGTTTACCAGTCAGAGTTCCGCCTGAAAAACAATTCACTGTAGCTTTTTCAAGCGGATAGTATTTAATCCAGGGAATTAAATACGTTTGAACTTTGTGAAGTCCTAGGAGAGCAAAGGTCAGGGTAATCGTGTGAACTCTCAGGTGCGCTGTCAGCTTTTAAGGGATCAAAGGGCCACAGATCCAGGAAACAGATGCCGATGATTACATTTTCCTTTAACACTTAAAAAGGTGATTTTCAGAGCACTTGGAGGCTACCACGAAAGTCTCATGACTGTCACATGCCCGCATGTTTGCCTGCCATGTCCAGAGACATGTTCACATGGCTTCTGCCTCTTTTCTCCATTCTGCATTCCTCATGAGGTTCTCTCAAGGGCAACTCCACTAGTCAGGATGCTGGTGAGTGTAGTTCCCAGGTTTCCAAGCTCTCTGATGCTGGGAGACTGCCCAGGGGCGGGACAGTGCTGTGTGGTCACAAGCCAGAGCATGACTTCTCAGGAGGACTCTGAGGCTTCTAATAAAATCCAGTGTCTCTCAGTTTGAGGGCTTTGGCATTGCTTATGGAAAAAATATATGGCATAATTAGAGACAGCGTAACATCACCCCTAAATGGTACTGCATTCCTCATGAAGTGTGGTCAGACCATTTCACAGCAGTTGCTCCAATCCCATTTTTCATCACCTGTGGGAGCAGTGTTCTGTACAGCTGCTTTTCCCTATATCCTCCTTTCTGATTCACCACCCCATCACATTTCTTACACTTACCTTACAGGGTGAACTTTCTGTGAATAATTTATTCCTTCCTGTCTCCCACTCCTACCTCTTATTTTTCCTATTTGTATTAATTCTTGCCATGGGACTTGGCTGAACAGTGTGGTGAGCATTAAGATATCCATATCCAGAAAAGGGCTGTGAAATCTTATTTCATCCATTCCTGGACTGATGCAGGTTATTGTAGTTGAGCAGTTAGTGAGGTTAGCACTTTTCCCTCTCAGTTTTAGGTTGATCTAATCTCAGCTAAGTTTAGGGAAGAGCAAAGACTAAGGTAGAATGTAGCATCTTCTTTTTTATCCTGTAAATTTTCCAACTGCACTGATGAATCACACACCACATCTAACCTGTAGTTCTTTGAATTCCTCTACTTTTCTAGTCTTCACCTCTGCTCCATTAGCATGCTCACTCTTATGCTTATACCCAATACTTTGCTGTCACCCAGAATGTCTCAATATCTGAAATGTGTTCTGATGTTTTTTTCCCCTTTGCCTGGAATCCCCTTCTCACAAACTTGTTCTCTGATCTCACCTGGACCTTCAGTCTCCTCACCCCTCCTCATCTTATCGTGAAATATTTATTTTCCTCTCGACTCCTCATAAATACTACATTGCCTGCATCTTGAAATTCCACCATATTATGTTAATTCCCAAAGAAGGATGAACTAGAACCCAATAGATTGTTATTTTTTGTATTGTGGAATCTCTAAGACTAGTCCAGTGACTGACATTTAGGAGAAATTCAATTTGTTAGCTGATAGATAAACCTAAATCATTGTTTTCTCTATCTCTGCCTGGGATGCTGGAGAAAAATATAACTCTACTTACTGAATATAAATTTATAACTTCTATCTCTACTGGGCCCTTAATTAGTCATTAATCTTTTTTACTTATTTCTAGTTGGATAGTGTCTCAGTCTGATTTCCCTAGAAAATAGCGCTTGAGGCAAATATTAGGGCCTACACTTTATTATGAGGACAATCCAAGGAATGTAAAAGTGAGGGAAAAGGTGAGTGAGGCAGGAAAGGAGGGATTAAAATTGTAAGCGAGTTGTTACTGAGCTGGTCACAGCTGTGTCCCACAGAATGTCACTGGAGAAGCCATGAGAAGGTGCTGCCTCCCTGAACAGTCCTTTCAGAAAGCAGAAGGTACCAGAATTTACCTACTAGTGGTTGTCTTGCATTGGTCAAATTTTGCCTCTTGGGACGTCATCTCCCTCACACTCTGAGTTCTACATATATGGACATTGAGAAAGTCCTGTGGCATCTCGCATTTTAGTATTAACAAAATCCCTGGCAAAGGAGGGAAGAGACACCTGGCATAGTTAACAGGTGGGAGCCTTCACGTGTCATTCATTGGAGTGATGTGAGGCCCTGATGCAGCCACTGCAGGAGGTCCCTCCATCCTACCTAGGCAGCTGCAGCCCGACTCCAGGATCAAGGGCCCAGCTTAAGCTCTAGGAATCTCTAATGACAAGCCAGGATGGCCCATGAATTAGTCTGTCATTTCCTTCCCCTAGGGAGATTTTCACAAGTTATTACTATTATTAGGTGAAAGGGAAGTCTGGTCCATATGCTAGGATGAGTGGCAGAATTGCAGTGTTTTGATTTTGAGATTTTTTTTATTTTCGAGGATAGAGTATCTTATACAGTAGTCTTCCCTTTATCTGTGGTTTTACTTTCCATGGTTTCAGTTGCCTGTAGTCAACTGTGGTCTGGAAGAAGATAATTCTCCTTCTGATGTAGTGTTTGAAGGTCAATAGTCACCTAGTGCTATGTCACCACACCTACCTCATCGGCCTCACTTCATCTCATCACACAGGTGTTTTGTCATCTCACATCATCACAACAAGAGTGAATCCAGCACAGTAAGATGTTCTGGGAGAGAGACACCACATTCACTTAACTTTATTACAGTATATTGTTATAATTCTATTCTATTATTATTTATTGTTAATCTCTTCCTGTGCTTAATTTAGAAGTTAAACTTTATTGTAGGTGTGTATGTACAGAAAAAAAAACAGTGGATATGTAGGCTTTGGTACTATCTACACTTTCAGGCATCCACTGCGGGTCTTGAAACATATACCTCACAGATAAGGAGGAACTATTGTATTTATGTTTTTTGTTCTTTTAATATAATTTATTTTGGTATCATTAATTTACAATTACATGTGCAATATTATGGTTATTAAACTATCCCTTCATCAGGTCCCCCCCACCAACCCCATTACAGTCACTGTCCATCAGCGTAGTGAGATGCTATAGAATCACTACTTGTCTTCTCTGAGTTGTACAGCCCACCCCGTGACCCCCAACATTACATCTGCTAATCGTAATGCCCCTTTTTCCCTCTTATCCCTCCCTTCCCACCCATCTTCCCCAGTCCCTTTCCCTTTAGTAACTATTAGTCCGTTCTTGGGTTCTGGGGGTCTGCTGTTGTTTTCTTCCTTCAGTTTTTTTTCTTTGTTCTTATACTCCACATATGAGTAAAATCATTTGATACTTGTCTTTTTCGGCTGGGCTTATTTCACTGAGCATAATACCATCTAGCTCCATCCATGTTGTTGCAAATGGTAGGATTTGTTTTCTTCTTATGGCTGTATAATATTCCATTGTGTATATGTACCACCTCTTCTTTATCCATTCATCTACTGATGGACACTTAGGTTGCTTCCATTTCTTGGCTATTGTAAATAGTGCTGCGATAAACATAGGGGTGCATATGTCTTTTCAAACTGGGCTGCTGCATTCTTAGGGTAAATTCCTAGGAGTGGAATTCCTGGGTCAAATGGTATTTCTATTTTGAGTTTTTTGAGGAACCTCCATACTGCTTTCCACAATGGTTGAACTAATTTTCAGTCCCACCAGCAGTGTAGGAGGGTTCCTTTTTCTCCACACCCTTGCCAACATTTGTTGTTGTTTGTGTTTTGGATGTTGGCCATCCTCACTGGTGTGAGGTGATATCTCATTGTGGTTTTAATCTGCATTTATCTGATGATTAGTGATATGGAGCATCTTTTCATGTGCCTGTTGGCCATCTGAGTTTCTTCTTTAGAGAAGTGTCTATTCATGACCTCTGCCCATTTCTTAATTGGATTATTTGCTTTTTGTTTGTTAAGGTGCATGAGTCCTTTAAATATTTTGGATGTCAACCTTTTATCAGATACATCATTCATGAATATATTCTCCCATACTGTAGGATGTCTTTTTGTTCTACTGATGGTGTCCTTTGCTGTACAGAAGCTTTTCAGCTTGATATAGTCCCACTTGCTCATTTTTGCTTTTGTTTCTCTTGCCCGGGGAGATATGTTCATGAAGAAGTCGCTCATGTTTATGTCCAAGAGATTTTGCCTATATTTTTTTCTAAGAGTTTTATGGTTTCATGACTAACATTCAGGTCTTTGATCCACCTTAAGTTTACCTTTGTGTATAGGGCTAGACAGTAGTCCAGTTTCATTCTCTTACATGTAGCTGTCCAGTTTTTTCAACACCAGCTGCTGAAGAGGCTGTCATCTCCCCATTGTATATCCAAGGCTCCTTTATCAAATATTAATTGACTGTATATGTTTGGGTTAATGTTTGGATTTTCTATTCTGTTCCACTGGTCTGTGGGTCTGTTTTTGTGCCAATACCAAATTGTCTTGATTACTGTGGCTTTGTAGTAGAGCTTGAAGTCAGGGAGCATAATTCCCCGTTTTATTCCTCCTTCTCAGGATTGCTTTGGCTATTCGGGGTCTTTTGTGGTTCCATATGAATTTTAGAATTATTTGTTCCAGTTCATTGAAGAAAGCTATTGGTAGTTTCATAAGGATTGCATTGAATCTGTAGATTGCTTTAGGTAGTATAGCCATTTTGACAATATTCATTCTTCCTAGCCAAGAGCATGGGATGCATTTCCATTTGCTAGTGTCCTCTTTAATTTCTCTTAGGAGTGTCTTGTAGTTTTCAGAGTACAGGTCTTTCACTTCCTTCGTTAAGTTTATTCCTAGGTATTTTATTCTTTTTGATGCAATTGTGAATGGAATTGTTTTTCTGATTTCTCTTTCTGTTAGTTCATCATTAGTGTATAGGAAAGCAATAGATTTCTGTGTGTTAATTTTGTATCCTGCAACTTTGCTGAATTCAGATATTAGTTCTAGTAGTGTTGGAGTGGAGTCTTTAGGGTTTTTTATGTACAGTATCATGTCATCTGCAGATAGTGACAATTTGACTTCTTCTTTACCAATCTGGATGCCTTGTATGTCTTTGTTTTGTCTGATTGCCGTGGCTAGGACCTCCAGTTCTATGTTGAATAACAATGGAGAGAGTGGGCATCCCTGTCTTGTTCCCGATCTTAGATGAAAAGCTTTCAGCTTCTCGCCGTTAAGTATGACGTTAGCTGTGGGTTTGTCATATATGGCCTTTATGATGTTGAGGTACTTGCCGTCTATCCCCATTTTGTTGAGAGTTTTAATCATGAATGGATGCTGAATTTTGTCAAATGCTTTTTCAGCATCTATGGAGATGATCATGTGGTTTTTGTTCTTCTTTTTGTTGATGTGGTGGATGATGTTGATGGATTTTCGAATGTTGTACCATCCTTGCATCCCTGGGATGAATCCCACTTGATCATGGTGTATGATCCTCTTGATGTATTTTTGAATTCGGTTTGTTAATATTTTGTTGAGTATTTCTGCACCTACGTTCATCAGGGATATTGGTCTGTAATTTTCTTTTTTGGTGAGGTCTTTGCCCTGTTTTGGTATTAGAGTGATGCTGGCTTCATATAACCCATTGATTAATTAGGAGAATGTTGTTAAGTCTCCATGTATTTGTGAGCCTTTTTGGTTTCTTTCTAAAATTTATTTCTAGTTTTATACCTTTGTGATCTGAGAAGTTGGTTGGTAGGATTTCAATATTTTTGAATTTACTGAGGTTCTTTTTGTGGCCTGGTATGTGGTCTATTCTGGAAAATGTTCAACGTGCACTTGAGAAGAATGTGTATCCTGTTGCTTTTGGGTGCAGAGTTCTGTAGATATCTGTTAGGTCCATCTTTTCTAGTGTCTTGTTCAGTGCCTCTGTGTCTTCACTTACTGTCTGTCTGGTTGATCTGTCCTTTGGAGTGAGTGGTGGGTTGAAGTCTCCTAAAATGAATGCATTGCTGTCTATTTCCTCCTTTAATTCTGTTAGTATTTGTTTCACATATGCTGGCGCTCCTGTTTTGGATTCATGTATATTTATAATGGTTATATCTTCTTGTTAGATTGACCCCTTTATCATTATGTAATGTCCTTCTTTATCTCTTGCTACTTTCTCCGTTTTGAAGTCTATTTTGTCTGATACAAGTACTGCCACACCTGCTTTTTTCTCTTTGTTGTTTGCATGAAATATCTTTTTCTATCCCTTCACTTTTAGTCTGTGTATATCTTTGGGTTTGAGGTGAGTCTGTTGTGAGTAGCATATAGATGGGTCTTGCTTTTTTATCCATTCTGTTACTCTGTGTCTTTTGATTGGTGCATTCAGTCCATTTACATTTAGGGTGATTATTGATAGATATGTACTTATTGCCATTGCTGGCTTTAGATTCGTTGTTACCGAAGGTTCAAGGGTTGCTTCTTTACTATGTAACAATCTAACTTAACTTTCTTGTTAAGTTATTGTAAACACCGTCTGATGTTTCTTTATTTCTCTCCCTTCTTATTCTTCCTCCTCCATTCTTTATATACTAGGTGTTTTATTCTTTGCCTTTAGTTAGTATTTGGATGGGTTGCTTTCTTTGCTATGATTTTATTTTCTCTGGTGACATCTTTTTAGCCTTAGGGGTGCTTCCCTCTAGAGCAGTCTGTTTAAGATATCCTGTAGTGGTGGTTTATGAGAGGCAAACTCTCTCAACTTTCGTTTGTCTGGAAATTGTTTAATCCCTCTGTCAAATTTAAATGCTAATCATGCTGGATACAATATTCTTGGTTCGAGGCCCTTCTGTTTCATAACAAATATATCATGCCATTCTCTTCTGGCCTGTAAGGTTTCTGTTGAGAAGTCTGATGATAGTCTGATGGGTTTTCCTTTGTAGATGATCTTTTTTCTCTCTCTAGCTGCCTTTAATACTCTGTTTTTAACTTTTATCTTTGCCATTTTAATTATTATGTGCCTTGGTGTTGTCTTCCTTGGGTCCTTTGTGTTGGGACATCTGTGGGCTTCCGTGGACGGTGAGACTATTTCCTTCCCCAGCGTGGGAAAGTTTTCAGCAGTTATTTCTTCAAAGACACTTTCTATCCCTTTTTCTCTCTCTTCTTCCTCTGGTACTCCTATAATGTGAATATTGTTCCGTTTGGATTGGTCACACAGTTGTCTTAATATTCTTTCATTCCTAGAGATCCTTTTATCTCTCTCTGCCTCAGCTTCTCTGTATTCCTGTTCTCTGATTTCTATTCCATTAACAGTCTCTTGCATCTCATCCAGTCTGCTGTTAAGCCCGTCGATCGCTTGTCTCATTTTTGCATTGTCTTTCCTCATTTCCCTCACTTCCTCCCTCAGCTCTTGCACATTTCTCTGTAGATCCATCAGCATGGTTATGACTTTTATTCTGAATTCTTTTTCAGGAAGACTGTGCATTTCCATCCCTTCAGGTTCCCTCTCTGGGGTTGTCTGGTTGATCTTAGTCTGGACCATATTCCTCTGTCTTTTCATGGGTATAGAAGTTGTCGCTGGTAATTGCCACGTATATCAGCTGGGCTCTTTAAGACTTTAAAAAGAAAAAAGAAAAAAAAAGAAAGAAAGGAAAAAAAAGAAAGAAGGAAAAAAACAAAAAACAAAGCAAAAAACCAAACAAACGCCCACCTGGAGTAGATTCTGTGGGGATGCTGTAGGTGGCGCTGTTGCCCCACTGTTCCCCAGTGGTGGCCGCGCCGCTCTGCAGCACCCTTTATAGCTCTGGCCGGGGTGGGAACGAATGGGAGGCTGTTGATCTCTTTGGGAAGTCGATGTGCGGCCACCCTTTCACAGTCGCCATCTAAGAGGTCTGAAACTCCCCAGGACTCCCAGCCTGCTGGGCTGAGTGTCCCGGGGCGATCCGGCTCCTCCGCTGGGTTCCTGTCTCTTTAAGACCGCTGAAGAAAGCGCGTGCTTGTCTTTTTTTTTTTTCCCTTGCCTGGAGCCAGCTGCAAGCACCCTGGTGTGTTCCCCGCTCCGATCCTGCACCCTCTGTCTCTCCAGTCTCTGCTACACCGCGCTGTGTGTGTCAGCGCTCCCTGCGCAGATCACCGGGGCTGGTTATTTCGCGGGGGGTACTACCACTCCCTCTTGGCTGTGAATCCTCTCCTCCCGCCGGTGCGCTGGGGTGAGTGAGTGCTCGGGTCCCGCTGGTTCGCGGCTCCGTATCTTACCCGCCTCTTGTGGTGCCGAGTCCTCTCAGCATGCTGTGCGCTTTCCTGTGTAATCTGGTCTCTCTTTTAGGAATAGTTGTATTTGCTGTATTTTCGTAGATAAATATAGTGTTGGGAGGAGATTTCTGCCGCCCTGCTCATGCCGCCATCTTCCCGGAAATCCCTGTATTTATGTTTTAAATTATATTTTCATGTGAATGTGAATGTTGGGTCAAAACAACTTAATGAGTAGTTTTGAGTTATCATATTATTATAAGATAGAGACTCAGAAAAACTGAAAGTCTTTTTCCAAGTTCAGAGAGATAGAGGTTTGGTAAAAAGAACTTTGAATTGAGAGTCAAAAGTCTTGAATTTTAATTCTAGCTCTGTATCTTACTTTATATTACCATTAATTTTTAGCCCAGGCTCACCAGTCTCCAGACCAGTCTGGGGTGATGGGCTCAGCTGTCCCTTGATCTTACAGTGGCTTCATATGAAATATCACACCAACATTTCACGGAAGCCTTGTGTTGGCACAAATAAGATTAGAAGAAAAAAATGAGTGAGGAAAATGTAGATCATTTGGCTTATGACTTCCTTGTGTTAGGAACAAAGGCAAGGCAGTTTTCTCTGCTTTAAAGATTGGTTGGTCCATTGGTTGGAACTGAACTCTGGTTCTTGCTAACACAAAACAAAACACATAAAGAAAGGCTCTTTCCCTTTCTCATTCTCTCTCTCTTGACAGTGAATCATTTTGGTTTTTAAGTTGCAATATTTCACATTATTGAAGTTATCATTTTATAAACACAGATCCTACTGAGTAACTGCCTTGAGGTTGATATGTGTAAATTAAAGTTAAAAGCCACAGTTTCTCCCTCCCTAAGAATATGGTCTTAAACCAAATTTCACAACTAAATAGGCTTTCAGACAATTATAAAGAACTGTGGCCAAAAGTAACAGAATCTTGTAAAACTTGTCTGCAATTGCAAGCAGTTCTGTTGTGAATGCCGAACAAGTATACAGAAATTAATGACTGCAACATCATGAAAAGTTGGCCTCTTTCTGTCGCCAGGGAATGATAGAGTTTCTTTGTCTTAAAAATATATATTTTGTTCCTTTGCTAGTACAAATAGTCATTTAATAACAGAGTTATCTCTGCATGTCCAAACTAGATTGAATTAGTCCTCATTACTGAAGTTGGATACTGGAAACCATCCATCCTGTTTGTCCTTTGGCTTCCTCACTATTTACCTGTATTTACATCAGCATTATAATTTCAGTGGTGTTGACCTTTCACATCAATCATATATATTAGTTGCTTTAACCAGTTCTTAATAATTATTTTCCAGAATATTTTGATTTCCTAGCCCAAAAATGGAAGGGACAAAATAGCTGAGGCTTCTTGCCAGCATCAAATATGAGTATAAGTTAAATTGTGTAGCAGGAAACTGATTCTATTTTTTTTTTTTTTGATCAAGAAGAGATAATTAGCACATCTGCAAAAAGCATGGAATTTTTATTATCTGTGAAGACTTTGCTACAATGAACACATCATTACCTGCACAAATAAGAAAGTATAATGCTGTGATTCATTTTAGGAGCTGCTATGAGTGGGGAAGAAAAGCAATCTGACCTTATCTTTTTCGTTATAACTAGCATTGCTGAAACAACTTTAAAAGCAAAGCCAAAAGCAGATAAAAATGTAGACTGGTAACAAATCGGGAAGAGTTTATTATATAAGAGACCTGTAATTATTTAAAGAATATACTGAATAGGAAGGCCTATGAATTCAGGGTGGAATGTTGAGCAATAGGAAGTTCTGGAGGCACTGATGCTGTAGGAATAAATAAGACAAGAAATATAAAGGCAGGAATTAGGCTTTCTTAGAAAACTGAGCTGTGGGGAAAGAATATATTAACAGCTTGACAATGAATATGCAAAATGCGTCTTTAAATTGTGGATAAAGGTCACAAGACCAACCTCTAATAGAGCAGGAATCAGGACCTTTGGGATATAACCTTTGATCTTGTGCCATTGTTTATATTCTTTATGAATATTTGTCTTGTCATATGTAAAATTTGATAACATTGATGGCATTCTCCACCTTGCCTATAGGCTATGTTACAAGATTATCTGGATCCCAGAAGCTTAGTAAAAAGGAACTGTACTTAATAAAAAGGAACTTTCTCTGGTTGTGTTCTGACTTGGGGTGCCAGGAACACAGAAGCACCCTTTTCCTATATATCAAGGGGCGTGGGGCAAGAGATAGCAGCACATGAAAGTGTGCCCAGATGAGTGAAGGAGACTTCTAAAAGTTAGGGACTGAGGATTCTGGGCAAATACAATTTCCTTCTAATATAAACCTTCAGGGTCGTTTCTCAGTCCTGGGTCAGCTCCCTGCTTCTGACCTCCACATTTTTGTTGTAATGGGCCATGGGACCAGCTTGCTTGCTCCTCTTTTCACCACCACCAGGTCCAGCTTCCAGCCATGACTTCTCTATTCCTTGACCCACTGGAGGCAAGGATGTAGTGAGTCACCTGTCCTGTTCCTGGAGAAGCCTAAGGCTCTTTTGAGGTTTTTATAGGAACGGCTTTCAGTAGTAACATTTATTAATCAAACGAGCATTTTTTGAGGATGTATTATGTTCCAGACATGTGATTAGACACTGGCACTATGAAGATAAGTGAGTACCAATGAAAAGGCACAGTTCTCTCTCTGGAAATGTCAGTGCCAGACAACATTACAGATAATTAAAATAACATGTGATGGTCACTTCACATGTGTTTAGATGGTTACTATCAAGAAAAAAGAAAAGGATAAGTGTTGGCAAGGATGCAGCAAAATTAGAACCCCTGTGTGTTGCTGTTAGGAATGTAAAATGGTGCAGCCATTATGGAAAACAGTATGGAAGTTCTTAAAAAAATTAAAAATAGAACTACCATATGATTCAGTAATTCCACTTCTGGATATATTTTCAATTCAAAAGAATTGAAAGCAGGTCCTAAAGAGACATGTGTACACTCATGTTCATAGGAGCATTACACTATAGCCAAAAGGTAGAAGCAATCCAAATGTCTGTTGATGGATGAATAGATAAGGAAATGTGGTATACATGGAATGGAATATTATTCAGCCTTAAAAGGAAGGAAATGTTGGTACATGCTATAAGGATGAACCTTCAGGATATTATGCTAAATAAATAAGCCAGTCAGAAAAAGACAAATACTACCTGATTCACTTGTATGAGTTATCTAGAGTAGTCAAATTCAAAGAAACAGAAAGT
>JAVSCE010014625.1:110000-132900 GCA_032199065.1 Smutsia gigantea | reverse complement strand
TGAAATATTTAAATGCATTCTACTCTACTATGCATTAATAAGAGAAAAGCAAGCTCTGGAATTCTGGTTAGCTCCAGTCCCTAATGTCCCCTAATGAGCCTCTTACCGAGACTGCAGTTCAAACAGAGAGGTGAAGAAAAAATGCAAAGGGTGCCTTCAGAAAGGCAGCACTGAACAAACAATGTGTGAGCCAGTTCTAATTTATGGGTCACTTTATAGGTATATTGATTTTTGTTTTCAAAATGGAATAAATGATGTGGTTGACTGACGTTCTTTCAAAACTCCATTGAATATGAGTGCTAGGCAGGTAGTGCAAACTAGAAAAAAACGTAAATAGGCAAATTTTTTTCTAAAAACAACTAAGCAAACATTTCAGGAAGACAAAAAGTAGGAAAGGATCCTTCCAATTTATTTAATGCACAATTCTCTTAACGAAGCTTTTAAGGTTAGGGTTGCATGTGGTAACTCCAATCATATATACCCCAGATTAGCAATTCAATTTTAACCTCTAGATTTTTCAAATTCATTTAAAGTTATAACATTTTATAAGCTACAAAGGGATCAGATTTAAATCCAAGTATGTCAGAGACTATTTTAACAAAATGTTTCACTTGCATATCACTGGTGTTTGATTTATTTTGCATCAAGCTTTTTATGTTTAAACACTGACAGGAGTTTAAATACAAAATGTTAGCTGTCACTATTCATTTAGCTGATTATGTGAGATGCCTTAGTTTTGAGAGATGGGGGCACTGTCACCAAAAGAAACAACATTCTGACAAGTTCAAAGAATGCCTTCTTGAGGTCATAATTGTATAGCCATGCTGCCTAGTCAAAGACAAAGAAGTAGACAATACACACTAAGTATAAGCATAATTTTTAGAGTAGTCAGTTGGAAGAAAAAAGACAACAAATTTCCATTCAATAAGCTATTCTGTTCCCACTGCCTTTTCTTTCACTCTTTATAGTGTGAAGCCTTAAAAATTTAGACTTTGTGATAAACCTAATTCATTTATGTTCAACAACTAATTATTCTTTAATCAATTATTTTTATGGACACTTAACCATTCAGCCTTTCTTCAAGGAGAGTATTTCCATCTTTGAATCTCAGACCATGTTTTATTTGCTGGCAGCTGTACATGCAGGTTCAAGAACAGTTGTCTGCTCACTGGAATGCTATATTGTAAAACTTCCTGTTTAAGCTCTAAAAGACAATCCATCTACACTCAAGCTGACTTAGGTCAAAGGGAATAATAATTAATTTTGCAGACAAACTATACTAAAGTTTTGTCAGATGTTATTACATTTATAAGATGGTAATGAAGAACAAGTATTATACTTTTTTTTAGTGATCTAGTGAGATCTTCAATTAATGGTCAGAAAAATGGTTAGCTTCTGTTAACACCTACTTCACACTAAAGCTCAAAAATTTTCCTAACCACCTTTTTAGCCTGGGCTTTCTTCTATTTTTCTGCTTTCATCTTTTCTGTTACAAGTGAGTTTCTAACTGAGTCTTAATTTTTATTTATTAAAAGGAAAAGAATACTTCCATTGAATATTAAAGAATACACATGGATATACATACATATGAATATATAGAACACTAAGAATATATATGTTAAATGTTATACACAAGCAAACTGTCTTCTAGTGATTTTTCATTTGGGGCTGGACAAAAAAAGAAGGATTTTATCAGCTTCAATGTATTTTCTACTATTCTTTGTTATTAAACATAAATAGGCGAAATAGAATAATGGTTTAATGTTATTTCAAACCATTTGCTAAGTTGTCTGATAGCAAAGTAAAAAGCTTAAGCTATAATTTATTTGTAGTGAACTTTAAAAATAAAAATGCCACAGTATTTTCTCAAAAAACTTTTATAAAAACACTGGATATAAAATTTCTGGAGGATGGATAAACAAGAAAACAGAGCTAAAAATCTTTCACAGGTTTTTGACTTGTCTGACATTTTCTCCCAGCTCTCTTGATTCTCTCCATTATTACAAAAGAAAAGCAAAATCTTCTTTCCAAGAAAATCTGTATTAATGCTGTGTTCTTCCTTTCATCTTCCACACAGAAACTGTTTTTCTGAATAACTGAAGTTAATTAACTTAATAAACTTTATTACTTAAGTTCTCTTCAAATTTCTCACACATTTTAAGAAAAAGTATCAGTGTGGAAATGTCTAATTAATATTTCATTTCAGTGCAGTACACCAGCATTAGCTCTATTAACAGAATTTATCATAGTTCTTTGAGTAAGAATCTGAAGTATATCATAACAAAAATGGACTAAAAAAAAGGCCTTAAAATCTACTGTCATTTGTTCGGTCATCCAAATAAAGTTAATGTATTGGAAAAATGTTCAGTCTTTGGAACCAAAGTTGGTATGTAATAGAAAGGAAATGCTTTTTTAATTGCAATTTCTTTAGTTTAAAAAAATACTTGGATGAATATGAAAAAGAACCATGGAGAGTGAAATGATGGTATATATTTATCTGCTTGTTAGTAAGAAAAACATATTTAATATTTGAAGTGAGTGATTATTGATAAATCTTAAAGATTTGTTTTGAATTTTGTCAGAAAGAACAACTTGGAGCAATAAAACAGTGACTGGGCTAGTTTTATGACTTACTATACTTAAGAAATAGTAGCAGTAGTCCTCTAAATAATCTAAATGATAAGGAATAATGTAACACTGATAAGGACTTATATATTCAAATGAAGAAATATGAAATTAGATATTAAAAGAATTAACATCCCTATATTCTTTGTTCTAACAAATGTTATTTTTTTAGAGAGGAAAACCAGCGAAGTTACCTAACATTTTCAATGTTCTCTTTGCTTAGAATAGTCCAATCAGTTTCATACTCGACAAAAGGGT
The DNA here is from genome assembly GCA_032199065.1 of Smutsia gigantea. Taxonomy (NCBI): domain Eukaryota; kingdom Metazoa; phylum Chordata; class Mammalia; order Pholidota; family Manidae; genus Smutsia; species Smutsia gigantea. The sequence continues at coordinate 130,017 of JAVSCE010014625.1, read as the reverse complement.
AGCTCATAACCGTTTTGCTATAAAAGGAGTGCAAATTTTCATCTAAAGCCACTTACAAAAGCCACAGTAATATAGGAAGCAAATTTCCTTTAAAAATTCTTTTCTGGTCAGAAACCAGAAAAGGTTAAAAAATCCTTGTGGAAGTCTTACTGTAAATCAGCTATAAAGTTATTATGATGCCAAGTACTTGTGCCTTGTTGTTAAGGTGCTTCTGCTCTATACCCTGTAGTCTACCATTTGTAAACACATCTTTTTGATGTTTTTGCCAACATCCTGGCAACAAAGCAGTGCAATTTCAAATGAGCTAATTAACTTAATTGTTGATGAAGCATGAAACAGTTCATTCACCCTGTTAGCTGCTCCATGACAACATAAGAGTCTCAGCCTGTGAGGTTACTCATCTCCATAAACCTATCTGTAGCTCTCTGTTTAGATCTCTTGTATAGCAGAACTGTGCATGGAAAATGTTTGATGTAAGACGCAATTCTGATTTATTAAAGAACCTCTTAAAAACTAAAAAAAAATCACTGTATGAAGAAATTAAGGATACACAAAGTTCTAATTTTAAGCCAGAGAAGCCATGTAATCCATCACACAAGCATATGTGCATGCATGTTTCATTATGATTCTGAGTGCAATAAGTAACAATGTGATAAGTATAGTTACTTCTTAAAATTTAAGCTATTAACTCTCAAGTTTAAATTTTTGTTATATATATGTATGCTAAAATTCATTTTTAAGGTAAGAAATATAAACACTGCAATTAAAAAATAAACTTGTAAACTGTGTTTAAAATGATATGTACTATGTGACTCCTAATGTAGTTTTACTTGAAATTTTTATTAAAAACTTGAAATTTAAGTGCATCCTGCAAACATGTCTCCCAATCATTAATGACAATATTATAGTAGGCTAATACTTTTCATTCATTCAAAAACCCTTACTGAATGACTTGTGAAAATTTTCATGAAGAGTTATCTTCCTAGCCTGACTTTGGTAATCCACTTATTGGAACACACAGGAAACTCAGACTGTGCCTTATGATGGACCTTCACTTTCCTCCTTCGACGGTTTATTTACAACAACTTGCCTAAAACTCCCATATAAAGCCACTCCCAGCTCTAAAAAAAGTAAAAAACCTACTTTAAAAACTGTCCAAAATCTTCGCAAATGCTTTCACAGCCTGGCCATTTGCAAACTCCATGGCCATAGAGAGTGTGAGAGGCCCCAGTCTCCTCATGTGACAAACTGCAGCAAAAGAACACAGCGTCAGATTCATCTCAAAGAGCCATAATCGTTGCAGGCTGCTAGTGCCTGTCAGGTTACGATCAGTGACAAACAGGTCAAAACAGGTCAATTCAGCTCAGAGCAGTCAGAAAAATTTAATCGTTCTATTGAATAGTTCAACTGCCAAGGCTAGATGATGTTCCAATTAGAGGAGAAATAGAGCCAAAGATGACTGTTAATAAAGGAAGAAAAACTAAGAGGACTGTATAGTATCATATGCTAATCCTGCCATATGACCTTAAAGTAACATTTACCTCTAAATAAAAAAATATATATTCATAAGTGAAAAAACCCTGTATTTTTAAGAAAGTAATAGGACAGTCACCGTAAGATCTTTGAAATGCTCTTTTTAAAGGAGATAGGGACCTTTGGGATCATTTAAATTGTTTAATATAATTTGTTGTGAACCATATATATTTCTACCAGTTACAGATGATTTAAAAAATTCTACTTTGGAACAGTATCCTTAGATATTTCCTTCTAAATTGTCAAACCCTTGATATGGGAAGTATTATATCAGAGAAATCCTAAAGAAATCAACCAAATTCTGAAATACAGAGTCATCAAATTAATCCCAAAACAACAGCATGAAAGCAGTCAGAGGCATACCATTTTGTAATAATAAAAGCTAACAATAATTTTTCATGATAATAATCAAATGAAGACCAGAAACATCACCAAATTATAGCATGCTGTCTTAAACTGTACTGTAATAAAATGTTTCTTTGAAAAAATATCTACTTATAAGAAAGAACTTGTTACACTGAGGCAGATATTCATATTACATAACAGAACACTCTACCTAAATATTGTTTAGAGCTATATATCATATGAATCTAAACCACTCTGTTAAGAAATCCTATACTTACATTTCATCTTTTAAAATGATATTTTCATACTGAACGATATTTTAGTTCACTTATTTTATGCAAATTACTTTAAAGGACTTGATTAAGTAGCAGTTAAGTCTGAATAAATGGATCTAAAGGGACAAGAGTACATGGTGCTCCTTTTATAAAGGCAGTTTTTACACAACTAAAATACAACGGTAAATTGAAAATTATGTAACAATGTCCTCAATATTGGTAACTGAAATCAAGTAATTTTTCTCTATGAATATTGAGTCGTTTATTAAGAAACATATCAGCATATGTTAACTTTTATGTATTTATAATAAATTCCATCATGCCACAACAATAAAAGACAAACCAGATCTTCTATCTTCTGGTTTATTATCATTGTTTATATGTTTATGTATACTAATTTCTGGTGTCAAACACATGTTTTAAATGTATTAAGGGAGGTATACATGAATTTTTAGTTATTCAAAACTGGTTCTTAAATGGTAAAATGTTCTCATTTTAAAAATGGCAAAATGTTCTCATTTCAGCAATCAGGTTAATCATGACATCTTAAAAATACAATTGCACAATAATTCCACATGCACTTATTAAAAAAGAACTTTCTTCAGGCAAATTGCCCAATGCATCTATCAAACTTCTGGCATTTCAACTGCTTTTTGTAATACAAATAATAAATAAGATAAATAATACAAACATTTCTATTTAATTTGTTCTACACATTCTGCCCTGTTAAGTAAGAAACACTATTTAGTTTCATGATTGGCAAAAGCAGAATTTGGTAATGAACAGACAAAAATCTCATGAGATTTACCTGTCCCGCCTTGCATTTAGAACTGAAGACTGTCCATTCACTATGGAATGATGGGTGATTGGTGGTGATGCTTTGGAAGTGCTGGAGGAGGTAGTCGAGGAGGAATTGTTAGTAGTGAGGTCTAGCCCTCCATGTTTAACGCCATTGTCTTCCATACTGTGAACTCCAGTCACTTCTTTCCATAACTGCTGAATCTCAGCAGGACTTAAGCCAGCTATAAAATGAAAGAAAGCCCTCACTAATATAACAAGGAAAAGGTCATGTAACGACTTAGTGTTATTACTGGATTAATGAATGCCAACAACAAAAGTGATGTTACCCGCATAATATATAACAATAAAACACTTCATACCTTCAGCACTATAGCTTTTCTCAGTAATAATCAGTTGTTTGTTAAAGACTACCAATTTGGAAATAGTACTGGGAATAATAGCATTGGGAATAGTATCAAGGATTAATACAGAAAACCCAGCAAGTTTTATCAGAAAATTAAACAATTCAACTTTTAAAAGTAGCTTTTACTTTTTGCTCATATTTAGTTTTTATGAGCAAGGAAATGAAAGAGAAATATATTTGCAAATAAGACATATCAAAAGAAATAAAAAGAAGAAGGGCAAAGAAAAAAGTCAGGGAAAAATAATAAACACTCAAGTCAAAGGAAAAACAAACTTGACAATTTTCTGGTTATTTTGGTCTTTCTCAGAGAAACAAATTAAATAACTGAATTTCATTTTGAGGTCCTGAATAAGCCAATATGCTTTCCTATATGGATTAATTAAGCAGATGATGTCTAAACTTCTCCTTCAGTTAATGATTGATAGAAGAAATCAAGTACCCGTTTTACACTTTGGTTCAGGTTATGCAAATTTACCTGATTTATGAAGAATGAAAATAAAAAAGCTAAGCACAATCTTTTAGCCTTTAACTATAATTTTGAAATAAGGAATTGAGAGCTGAACTATTGTTTATAGTATTTTACTTATAAAATGGTATTTACTTGTACCAAGTACTGTGGGTGGCTTCATATATTCTTTATATACCTTATGATTACAAATACTCACTGCAATCCAATGGAATTGATATTTTTATTTTAATCATTTTCTGGATAAGAAAACAAAGTGAGAAAGACGTCCATAAATGTATCCAAGTCACAAAGTTTATATGTGATAAAACTTATTTAAATCCAGGCAGTCTGATTTGAATGCCTTTGTTCTTAAAATATTATATTAAAAACATGAAAACTACTAAATAAAGATATACAGGGGAAATGTAGTTGAATTATAATATTTATCATTTATTGAGCATCTACTATATTCTGGTTCTTTATTCATAATCTTCTTTCATCTTACTTGGTTAGGAATCATTACATTTTACAGATGAGAACATGGAGGCTCAGAAAGTTTAAGTATGTTGCCCTGAATCATGAAACTCGTAACTAATGGTCAGAATTCAAACCTAATGCTCTATGGCTCCAAAATCTATGTTTTTAAATACTATGTTCATCTACAACACCTAAGGTAACAATGCAAGTGTTAAGCAAACTACTCCCTTGCCCCCACAAACCAACACACGTCTACATCAGATGCTATACTGATGCTGATCAATCATGAAGTGTGCGGGGGTGGGGTAGCCAGTGGGAGACTGGGAAAAGAGAATAAGCAGAAGGAGGCCATTTACCCCAACCCTGCCCAAGTGGGAAAATCACTGATCCAGACATAGTGTAAGTAGCCCAAAGTGACAGAAGAATTCTCACTCCTCCAAACATAACTTCTGGTCCAATTATTCATCATAAAGGTAACCTTAAATTGCTATGCGTATCACAATTTCATACAGATAATTTTACTGAAAGTTATCATTTTGGTGATCCTGGCTCCTCAAGATTTTAAGACATAGTGTGAGACTAAAAAAAAGACTAATTCAGGTTTCCAAAGTTATTAAAAACTAGTTTTTCTATAAAAAAGGAGGATGGCTTGATCAAGTAAGGTATTTCTGTTACATAGGAAATAATTTCTATGTAAAGATCATTAATTATTGCTTTAATTCAAGCTTTTACTTAGGATTCTAAAACTTTTCTGACTGTAACTTTTTGATTACTTCCCTGTATGTATTATGTGTACAAACAGCAAAGCTCCACCAGTAAATCCTTTTCTCTGACAGCTCCATGTGTCTCCAGCATCACATCTCTCACCATCTTACCTGCTGCCCCCCTGCTCCACCATCAGCTCTTCCCTAGACCACTACTATGCTTCGACCCTCTTCCTGCTTTCACCTTGCATTCCCGTAATTTACTCTTCATATATCGGCCAAAATGTATCTCTTCAAATGTAAATTAGGCCATGGCACTTCCCAGGCAAAGCCTCCGATGGCTTCCAGAACCATTAGAAAAAAAACAAGTTGTCTTCTTAAGGCTGAATATTGCTGTATTTTCTTAAGGTTTTTTTTTAATTTTTTCACCATGAACTCTTAGAGAACACACAAATTCATTCCACCATCAGTCTAAATGATGCGTATTAAAAAAAAATATTTCAGCTACACACAAAGGTTAGGATGTAAATGGAGCAAGGTAAGTTGAATATACAGCTTCATAAGAAAAGATATTTAGCATAACATGCTTATTTTTGCATGAAATCACTTTTAAGGTTCTTCTTAACACGTGTTTACTTCTTGGCGGGGGTGTGGGGGAATAACCCCTTACTATGACCTATGAGGTGCTGGCATTTATTATCTGGTTCTTGCCTGTCTCTCTGACCTAATTTATTGCTCTATCTACATTTCATTCAATTATACTAGCCTTCTGCTGCTTCCCAGAGGCATCAGACATTTGCTCCCTTTGCAGCTTTTGCTCTGGTTGTAGATGTTCCCCTGGTGTCTCCCTCTCTTCACTCAGATGGTTCTAGGACCACCTTCTCTGAGAGGTCTTTGACCAGACTATCAACCACTGCCCCTTCCCACCCTGCCTTCTATCATTCTCTATCATCTCACCCTACTTTATTTTTCTTTGAGCATTAATCACTCTCTGAAACTATATTATCTGTTTGCTTTACTCATCGTCAGTCTCTCCCCACTACAGTGTAATCTTAATAAGAGTAGGGATTCTTTATTTTAATGGTATATCCCCAGTGCCTAAAACAGTGCCTGGTATGTGCTCGATAAAGAGTTGTTGATTTAATTGATTATAACAGATTCATATAGTTCTCAGAGACATCTTGGTTTGCACATGGAAGTTCTGTGGCTCTTAAAGGGCATACCATTTATAAGCACTGCTTTGCTGGCCAATGTCTAAAGAATTAAAAACAGTACTAAGTTGTTTCCAACAGATTGAGTGGCTAATAAAATTTTATATCTGGCTAAAGAAACTTAGATGTTTTTAGAGACTCTATCAATTAAAGATATTAATAATTTAGTTTTGGATTTTATTATTTAGTTAACATAGGTATCCACTTACCTTTTAAAAATAAACTTCTATTATACTGTTCATTTGTATTGAAAATTAGTGGTATCACCATGATATCACAATGATTGATATGGAAACAAATATTAAGCACACAGACATATGACGAATGAATAACCTGTTTACCATCCAAATAATGGTTTTTAATTAAAAGAAGGAAGAAGTGGTTTTTAAATATAAATAAGCAGCAGAGAACAAATGATGTCAAAAAGAAATTACTGTTAGCAGGAGTGGTTCCCAAAAGTGTCTGCATACAAGAATCACTTGGGAATAGTTTATCATTTCCAACATCCTGACCATGGCCCAAACCAATTAAATCACAATTTCTGGAGGTAGGACACAGGCATCAGTAGTTTTTGAAGCTCCATCAATGACTTGAATGGGCAGATAATGTTTGGAGAAAAAATTTTAAAGTAAACTATCACATTGCTCATGAGACAGTTTTCTCATGTACAATTTGCTTAACTCTTTTCTATGAATACAAAACTATGAAAATGAAACAACTAACCAATCAATATTGTACAATTTTGAAAGTTTTGTGGGTTTTGATGACTTGCAAGAATTAATTTATGCTATTTTTCAAGCACTAATATAACAAGTTCAGTATTTCCTAAACTGTATTCTATGAAACAGTACTTTCTAAACGCTGTGAATTTGTGATCTAAGCCATCTATGGTATCTGTCTTATGATTCATGTTAGCATGTAAAACAGTTCTGAGATGTCTAGGAACAAAGAAAACTTAAGTCTCCTTTTTAACTCAGTGTTTTACAAATACGTTTGAGAAAAAAAATGTTTTTTTTTTTACACAATTACACTAATTTTTTTCAGTTTTAAACCAGATACAGGCTTAGAATTCATCCAGTGATCTCTGACACCTCCCTGGAACTATGACTACCTATTTATAACCTTAATGATTTATCAAAATTTACATGTTTGAAACTACACAGCTCCTTTGACCCAACTACACAGCTCCCCTGACTCCAACTCAATCCTCTAGCATGTTTCTTTGTCTTTGTTTTATTTAACAGATAAGTATATAACACTCCAATATGCCAGTCACTGTAAGTGCTTACCACATGGTGACTAATCCAATAGCAAAAACTACTACTGTTATCCCCATTTTAGAGATGAAGAAAAAGTTAAGTAATTTGTTCTAGAGCTAATCTGTGGCAGAGCTCCCTTACAGTTTTAGGTCAATACTCACAAATCCCCTTCCTAGGATTCTTTCCCTGGCCACCCAGGCCACGAGTTCACTCCTCCCATTTCCTACTGTGGCTTTTCTTTTTCCTATCCTTACTTTAAAATTTTTCTCCCTAGTCCCTAGCACTATATATTTTACTTAATTTATTTATTGTCTTTTACAATAAAATGTAAATTTTATGATGGCAGGACTTTTTGTCTGTTATATTCACTGCTTATCCCCAGTGTCAATAAGATGCCTGCAGCAAATCAGGGCCCAACGAATATTACTTAAAAGAGTTGTCCAGCTGACCAGAACACCAGCATACTGGCAAGCATAATCTAGGAATCAGTGGACTAAACCATCATTGAATAATAGTTAACTTAAAATCTTAAGTGGTGATTATTCAATTTTCCTTATTAACTTACTTCAAGGATATATACACAGAATACTAGTGCCAAAAAGTTTTATAATTATGCAATTTTAAAACTCCACTATTACAAAAAATTGAGAAATGATAATGTCCGATGGCTTTGGTTGATGACTTGGCCTGTTCTTCACTGCCACTGCTCCAAATAGGCATCAGAAAGTTTGTTTTTGCAGTAGTTTGAATGAATAAAAGGATGAATTTCTAATGAAAATGCCACCACAAAATATACCACAGATAAAGCAACTAAATAATAATTATTAAATCCCAGATTCAGAGTTTGTGCAACAGCTATTGGGTGCCACGCACTGTGCTAAGAATTAAGTAAAATTTGATAATTTATATCTAGATTATATGTCCCTGGGGCACACAAGGTTTAAAAATTTCAGTGGTTTTACTTATTGGTAAAAATTATGTTACTAGCTTTTTCACACCAAAAAAAGATTCTTTCAATGTTTTCATTTTCTATGTCCAGTAAATTAATTTTTAGCATTAAATAATTTTTATACATTATGTAAAGTAAGTCTATTAGGAATTTTTAATTATCTCATTTAACAGTACTTTGCTTATTTTCAAGGGTTACTTATAATTAAAAGTATTGAGGTAAATTTTGGTAAAAGTATTTGTATGGTTCACACATTTTATGAACCAATTTTATATTCAATAGTTTGAATTACTGAAATACCATTTCGCTTTTCATCTTAAATTTTACCTTTCGAAGACTAGTGTACACATGTGGTCAAAATAACTGAATCACAGAGAAGGGTATACATTGCAAAATTGAATTTCCCCACCGGCCCTGACCTCTGGTCCCCAGTTCTCCTCTCCAGAGGCATTATTATTCCAGTTTCTGCACAATCCTTCAGAGATCTACATGTTCATTTATAATTTGCAAAACCTAACATAGTATTGATTTATATTTTACAAGGTGCCTACTATAACCTGTAGGTACAACTGCCCATCTTTAAAATGTATGTTTAATGAGAGGTTTCCTGAATGCACATTTTGCCCAAACGTTGAATCACAGGGAGGAAAAATAGCTATTTGGCTGAAACTGAGACCAAAGGCAAATATCTCTGCCAAAAATGGAACTCCTGGGTATATGAGAATACATCTAATATAAAAATTCCTACATGATTTTACTATAAAAATTTTTATAGGCTGCATTTTTGAAGTTTGCTATTCTATTATAAAAAGTGAAGTTTCTTAGTTTTCCTCATCGTGAAATTTTAATGCAGCAAAGTTGACATTCTACCTTTGAGTCTTCCCTCAAGATATAAAGAATTGACAAATAAAATAAAATAAAATAAACTTATGGCCTAAATGGAATTAAATCCATCTTAATATGTGCATTCTAGTACACTAAACAATTCTACAACAATTAGAATTATGATATAATTTAATATCCATCTTTCTATCTTATTTACATTTTCTCAAAAATTATCTCAATACACTATTAATACTTCCCTATGTACATAATTATTTGTAATTATTTTTTATGCATAAGATTAACAGCATTCACAGGTAACTCTGCAAAATTTTATTTCTGCAATAATAAATGTATATTTAAACTTCAGCTCACTGATGTAGTTCCAGCATGTAAAACCCCAGAGGAGATTTTTCCTCCAAGTTACAGACTGAGGACTTACTGGCATTTGAAAGGGAATACTAAGATTGAAACAATAATTCTGCATGACATGCATTGTTCACATTGCTGGTGCTATTACCCTGATTAGATACAATGGTGCTCTCTGTAAGCACATGACCACAGATTAAGTAAAAAAAATCAAGAGTGCCAGAAATTGTGTTTTAGTAGGCATTTGGCTATTTAGATTTCCATAAGCAGAGAATGAGTCAAAGCCAAATAGCTGATTTTGGCTGACTACTGATGCCAAAGATAAACTTCAGCACATTCCTAACTCAGCATAAATGACATTGCATTTTATGTTAAAAGACTTCATTTTCTTTATTATTCAAGACTTTTCTGATTCCAAGCTCATCTAGTTCTACAAGATATTAGTTCAAAATATTGCTGGCTGGATATCTCACATTCCATGTTTGATCTTTCAGATTGGTAACAAAAGTTATGTTTTAAATATGTTTTATAAATTCAAAAAATATATAAGACGTTGGAGTGAAATGAAGTTCTTACCACATATGATCTAATCCCTGTGGTCACAGTAAGCCTGTGAATATATTGTATATTGGGATGCAGTGACTTCCAACTATGTCAAAACCTATCAAAGTTCCAAGTGCATGCACAATAATTTCCTATTTTCTCATCGGTAGACAATGGTACTAGGTCATGAAAATGTGTCACTAAATAATTACTAGTTGATATTTAAACTATACTATGTGTTAAGTAACTTTATAATCAGTAGTTTATTGAAGATTGATTTACAAATCCGCCCTTTTCTGACTTCATTATACCTGTAGTCACTCTATATACATACTTAGAGATGGTAATTTAATTGCCTATTTTACATTAAAATCCTATTATTATAGTAACATTCATGATGACTTTAAATGCTTAATATTTATCTCCCACTCTAATTCTGGGATTCCAGCACAATACAATGAAGTTGTGTTCCTTTACTGTAGCTGGTTTATCTGACACATTCCACCTGTGTTTAGCTAATGGGTCTCCACAATGACTCTTTTCACGCTGACTGATCCAGTGAAAAACATGACTTTGATCTTTTTTTGTTTAACATGTAAATTTTCTAATTGAACCCAGATATGTTTTCAGATTTCTTTTCCTTAATGTTTTCCATCTAGTGCATTTCATCTCTTACTACCTCATGGAGAGTACAAATAGAAGAAAAGGGGAAAAAAGATAATTTTATCAAAAGAAAGTTCAGAATTAAGAAAATTTTCATTGGAAAATTATTAGAATGATAACATCATCATAAGTTTCCTTGTTTGGCAGGATATTTGTATGCTTGTCTTGGAAGAATGTACTTTAACAAATATATTTCAAATACAGTTCTTTCTATGAGCATCTATTTTAAACTTTCTTGAAATGTTTGTTTGAAGTGTTTTACTCAAAGTAATGGTAGATCATGCTTCTCTACCAAGGAAATTCTCATATAATTAGAACCTAAATATAGATTTTATTTAAATTTTATTGAAAAAAATATCAACAAGATGTTTTCTTCTGTTAGTGTAGTTTCTACCAAAGAAATCCATGTTTACATTGAATTAATTTATAAACTCCTTTTTTCTTTATTTGTCCTCATTTTGCAAAGAAGAATAATTTGTGATCATAATGGTGACACGATGGTTTGTTCCAATTCTCTTTGGAATGACACAGAAAAGTGAGTTTATTGCCTTGTTTTTCTTTCGCTATTTAAATTTTATCTTTCTTGATTAAATCAGGTGAATTAGAGGATGTGAAGTCAGGTGAAAGGGAGAATTGTGGGAAAATGAGCCGAGGAGACAGTAATTTCATAAAGAGAAACCCATTTACCACAATATATTTAATTTCATGTGCCCAAAACAATCATTATATGCATTTTAAAGACTTGTGTTTTACTTGCCTAATTTTAATTTTTGTATATTTTATTGTTCTTGATTTTCTTCAATGTATCCTACAGATCTGAAAAAAGCACAGCAAATATTCCTACAATGTAGGCTCCTCTTTGACAAATATAATTAACCTGAATTAAAGTTCATTCATACTAAAGTTTGTTCCAAAAGAATCCAAATTCAATTAGAATATATATTTATGACATTTAACAAACAAGCCTTTTGCCTGTATCGAGAGTTTTGGCATACAAGAAGGCATTTTGTTTACCATTATTTCTTTTTGGCTTAGAACTCTTTCCATTTCCCAAAAGTGAAGAGTCAAATGATGAATATATTTAATAGTATTATTGTACATATGCAATTATTGTACATATGCAATATATGCAATTGCATTATTGTTATATTTTTGTATTATCAAAATACATCCAAAGTTTTCTTCCCAGAAAAAGAAATAAGAACAAGTTAACAGCTTTTTTAAAATCTGTAATTTACATAACATGCATAGGCAATATTATTTTAGAGAAAATCGGATCAATATTGTCTCATGATGTATAATGGGTCTGTAGAATAAATAAAGCCTCTCTTTTATACGTGGGGTCTTCAGCCTGAAGATTAGCAAATTCTACCTACATTTTCCTTATCAGTCATCCACTAAACCTCACGTCAGCTTACGTTAAACTTGAGTGTTGTCAGCCTTCCCACTATCCTGCTTCTCTGCCCATCTCCAGTGTGTATTATTCAGCAGTGCTTGAACAGTGTTGGCCCTATAAACTACCTTCTGCCGTAAGACTAATAGATAGACATTTGGTGTCTAGCAAATGACTCAAAAGCAGTTTTACTGCCCACCCCAAAGCAGCGTGCAGTAAAATTCCTGGGTCTCAAGAAAATGGGTTGCGCAACCACCTAACAATCATGCTTTAATAATAAACCTGAGGTGTGAGGAGAAAGGGTGGGAGCACGGGGTGTGGAAGGAGACGCCCGTGATGTACCTTGCGGCAGAGGCTGCACCGGAAGCGCAGCCTGGCTGGGCGGGATGGAGATGAGTCCTTGGCGCTGCAGGCTGAGCAGGTGCTGCTGCTGCTGGAGCTGCTGCATCTGGAGGAGCTGCTGCTGGAACACGAGCTGCTGGGCTGCCAGCTGCTGCTGCTGCTGCGGGAGACCCACCCAGTCAGCCGCGGGCGGCGCGCAGGCGCCTCTTGCGTGGGATGAGGGCAGGGGCTTCTGGGTGGCCATCCTACAGCCACGCCCGGGGCAGAGCATGAGCGAGTTCTAGACTTCCAGTGCCTTTTCCCCAAATATCACACAAATACTGAAGGCCCTGAATTAGGAGTGTGGGACGACGCCTCAGACTTTGTTTCTCCATTGGCTTATGGCAGATGATAACTCACCTACACTGTGAGGGAAGCACTGTAGGAAGCACCCAACCTCCACAACATTCCTCCCCTATTACTGTTTTCCAACTGAGCACATTGGATGCGTGGAGGTCCGGGAATGTGTCTCAATGACCTGTTAGTAAGCTGGATGTCGCCATCACAGGACAAGCCTGTTAGCTCTCTCCCTTCCTTTCTCCTTTCATTGTAATATATTAAAGGCAGAATTGTGTTCAAGGCAAGAAAAAGTGCCCTTATAATAAGGAAAAGTGTAACTTCCGATTTTCTGAGGCATTATGAGATAAACTGGACTTTTCTGGATGCAGAGGGTACAAAAGGCAGTCACACTTCAGAGAAAGACAAGCTGCTGCGGAGACCTCTCCTTTTTAGTTTGAGGAAAGGGAAACTTGTGATGCGCTCACTGGAAAACAGACTGCATAATGGAGGAAGTCATGTGGATTGCCCAGATCCTCCGGAGAAATGAGGGAGCAATTTCTATTCTGCAGTTGATGGCTGTCTGAAATTCTATTCGAAATCCAAACAGAAACAAAGCCTCAGGAGGTCAAAACTGCTTCCTGAACGTTTGCATAATGGGCAGCTTGAAGACAACGGCCCCGATACCTGCTGATCAGTTTAACTACTTCAACTTGGTGTGTTTGTGTTCTGTTTGCATCTGATGCACTTTGCTGCCAAGTGCACAGGCCTGAGAAGCCAGCCTGTCGTGTGATTTACTAGCACAGCACTGTGACCGCGCTCCCCCTGGGCCACAGGAGTAGCTCCTCAGGCAGGGCCTGTGGCCCGGAAACCCGTGTCTCGGCTTCTCCTGCTCTGCCACCGTAGCAGCGGCTGGGCTTGTGCCCACATTCTCAGCCATGCACCGGGAGAGAACTGCTCCCTCAGCCCTCGGAACCTGGTGAGCGCGTAGTGTGCAGCGTCCGCCCACCACCCGGCTGCGCCTCATGCTGGGCGACTAAGTCCCCAACGGCCCTGTGGTCAGGCCAAGTGGGAACGGTCTCAGCGGCAAGGGCCCTGAGCCCCCGCCCCCAGTCCCCCACCCCGGCCCCCCCACGACCTTCCGATTCCCCTGTGGGCTCCCACCTCCTTTGCCTGCTTTCCAGCGTGCTGCTGCTGCTGCTGCTGCTGCTGTTGCTGCTGCTGCTGCTGTTGCTGCTGCTGCTGCTGCTGCTGCTGCTGCTGTTGCTGTTGCTGCTGCTGCTGCTGCTGTTGCTGCTGCTGCAAAAGCTGAAGATGTAACTGCTCTTGCTGTTTCTTGTAAAACTCTTGTAGTTGTTGCTGAATAAACCATTTTGACTTTAATAAATAAAGGCAAAAGTTTCATATATTACACATCTCCTAAACTCTTCTAGACTGGCACACGGCAGAGTACCCAGTAAGAGTCGCCTTGCCAGGACAGCAAAAACTACACACCGGCTCCAAGCAGACAGATACACCTCGTTTTCTTTTGCGGGGGCTCTGAAACCACAGCTACGGGTGGAGTCTGCGCCCCCGGGGTCAGAGCCGACGGAGGTCAGCAGCAGGTAGAACGGACTATCATCTGTGTTTGTGAGGCCCAAACATGTCTACATGAACCGTCGCCAGGCCTCGCTGGGAAAGTCCGACACCCAGACGCTTGGAAGACCAGCCTCGGGTGTGAGTGCTGGCCTGGGTCATGGCTGTGCCAACAGCAGAGCAGCTAACTCAGGATCCCACCAGAGCATGCCATTTCCCCTATGGTAACTAAGGCTGTGACTTAAACTCCACTGTACACACACCTGAGGGTCCGACAAGGCACATATTAAGAACATGATTTGTTATTTAAAAAATAAAATTTCACCAATTGCCGGCTTAGCTTCTTAGCTTCATTCTAGTAAGTAGCTACATCTATTCCTAAACATTGAATATAGTTTGGAAAAGAAAATTTGGGATGTCACTTTCCCTCCTAGGACCAAGTGGCCAGTTCAACTTTCACACCGATGTGAACTAAAAGGAGTGCCCAAGAGCCAGCAGTTTTAAAAGCAGCAGAATTATGTCTAGTCTCTTTTCACTTCTGTTGGGAAGTCTACAAATCAAATGTACCTGAGCATTTGGATATTTAAATATTGACTTATTCCATGTTGAAATTATACCTCTCTCTGCTCTTACTCTAGAATTTAATGAATTTAAGAAGACTGAGAGATCTAAATTTTCTTACACAGTTCTGCAATTAACACTCTACATTTGTGTCTAACACACTAGCAAGCTGTCCCTTTAAGTGAAGAGTGACCTGTCAAGTATATGTGCAGCACTGTCAGCATGGGTGCCTACCTTCTCGGCCATGCTAGAGCACTGAAGCAGGTGACCCACATTACCTGCTGCAGCATGACAGCTTGCTGCTGCTGGAGGAGAGCTTGGAGCTGCTGCGGAGACAGAACTTGCTGCTGAAGGATCTGCTGCATTTGCTGAGGGGTGATCACCTGGGGCGTCATCATGGCCACCGACACAGGCACCTTGACAGAAACAGAGGAAGAGAAAGGGTGATTATAACCAAACAACTGTTAACCTACCTCACAACTATATGTCACTGCCACTAAATTCTTTAGCACTGATGACTGATAAATTTAACATAATATATATTATATAACTATTGAATAATAATATTAAAGTACCACAGTATAGACACTAGCTTTCCAGAGACATCAGATTCCACCTTTCTGTTCCATGCCTCTTATGTATTGTGCTAAGATGAGTGAGCTTTGACAACCATAGTTAAAAATAATTACATGTCAGTAATTATAAATACTTCATAACTGATAATATCATCAATGTCACAGCATTACAAATGAAAAGACTTTTGAAATGGTTTAAAGATTAAAATAAAGATAAAATAAATGGAAAAATATACATATAAATGTTATCAAAGCTACTAAAAAGTATGTATGTAGAATGTACTTACTCATAAAGCATACCATCTTCAAAATTTTATAAATCTATAGAAAATATATATAGTACTAGAAAAATCATATAGTAATACATATTACTACATGAGTACATATAGTAACTCAAAGAGGAGCTATATATATATATATATACACACACACACACACACACAGAGAGCGGAAAGAGATAGATCTACACACACACACACACACACACACACACACACATACATCCAGAGAATAGCACATACATAGGTCCTAGCAAAGAAGAAATCATAAACCTAGTATTCTCTCAAAGAAGGAATAATAAACCTATTATTCTAGCTTCTTCTCTAAACATTTTCTTATTTCAAGCCAACTAAACTTATACCAGAAAGTCTGGAAATCTAAAGATTATTCAAAGGTTATTCATTAAGTTGGAAAAAAAAAGCATTTTGCTTAAAATTTCTTCTCTTTTCAAAGTTCGAAAATTAACAGAGTCAAAAAGAAAAGGAAATGAGGGAGAGGAAAAAAGAGGAGAAAGAGGAAGCGAGGAAATACAGAGTAAGGAAGAGGTGGGGAAAATGTCCTAGAGAAAGAGAGAAAGGACGTGGAGACAGAGGAAAAGGATGGCAAGAGTGCAAACAGGAAAACCATGTATAAAAGCCAGAGGTATATGCCCAGTTTGGCGGCAGTCACACTGTCTGAAGGCATTGCTTGTACTAACCAGAATGTAATCAAACAACTTGTCAACTTGCCAAGTTTGCACCTTTGAAAAAGCAATCACCTTCTTTCCTAGAAAAAATAATCCACTTTTACTGTAAATAAAAGCAAGTATTTATATAAATACTGCTTTAGATGAAATTCATAGGACATGTGACTTTGAAAAAATAAAAAGATTAATAGACATGGTTCACAATATAATAGTTATTTTTAATAAGCAGTTCAAAGTTTTTGGGATGACACTTTATGTTATAAAGAAAGGAGAAATTAATAATGAAATAGAAGTTAGAAGAAAAAATAAAAGAAATCCAGGGTAGATTAATTTATCTCTTTCTTAAAAAAGCAAAACCCCCAAAACAAAAAAACACCCAACTTCATATTTAATACTACGAAATAATTATGTCTTTTCTATGTCATGTTGATATATCAAAACATGGATTAATTAGATCTAATTTCTAACATGAAGAAAAAGAATCACATTTATGACAGAATTTCAGTATTTTAAAAAATATTCCTGGATTTTTTAATGAACATACTGACATACCTATAGATTACTGTACTTAAATCTACCATAATAAAAGACATTCTGAAATGTATGATATAAAATTAATTGACCTGATGGGCTGCCTAAGTGTTTAGTTGTTTAAAAATTTAATGGCCAATGTACTTAACTGCTTGTTCTTTGATAAACGGAGTGGTTAGAACAAGCAGTTTGGAAAATACTATCTCAAGTGTGCCTTTTCTTTCAACAATATCTACACCTCATACTGTCTCCAAACAACAAGGAATCAAACCAAAATGAAGTGACAAGGTAAGATTAATGTTCAACTTTAAAAAGGTTGCCACTCCAGCTAGAGAGACAGATGGATAGATGGATGGAGGGACGGAGGGAGGGAGAAAGGGAAGGATGGATGAATGGGTGGATGGATGGATAGATAGGTAGGTAGACAGACAGATAATATGTATATGTAGATAGTTGTATACATATATATAGATATATACCTTCTATAAAGTCGATCATGTGATGAAAAACTTGCCACACTTCTCTCACCTAACAGCCCCTTATCACTTTTTAGCATATGGAGTTTTTTCACCTAATTATCTCTATATCTACAAGTAAAAATATTTTATGAGTTATTGATAACAAATGCACTTTGTACAAAAAGTTTTATGAATAGAAGCACATCATAATACACTGCAAGGTTAGCAGATTAAAGCTTACACAAATTATATGACTCCACAGCTGGTTGCTATTGTGAGTGATTTGGTGTATAAGCAAATTTAAGCAACTTTCCTACCTTCTTTTCTTTAGGATTTATTAGCCCTTTCATTATGGTTTTATTATCTTTTTACTCTTGAAATGGTTTGTATTTCCCTTACTATTAAACGTTTTTGACATAAAAATAACCACCACATCTTTGTCCATTCTAAAATCACATATATCACACATATGTGATGCTCTGTAAATTTTAAGCAGATTCTGTCCTGACCTCTAGGAAACTACTGTCTAAAACTGATAATACACAGACATAAAAATATGTAGAAAGATTAAGCCAACTAACACACTACTAACACTCCACTTCCGAAAGATATGTACAAAAAAACAAATTAAAATTAATTATATATGTAGGAAAGCTCAGGTGTGCTTCTGAGGAATTTCTAACATTACAAATAAGCCAATACTATTGTCTCTAAATCCACATACATAGCTCATCCAAAATTAAATATCTGAGGGTATTACAATTTTGAATTATTTTAATAAATGTAAAATTAGTTTTTCCTGTGAGAAATGTCAGTTTTATGTAGACTGCTCTCCACTTGCCTTGTTTGGAAATTAATGATTTTCAAAATGCAAAACTGCATTTTTAAGTGGTTCACTTTAAGTGACACATTTCCTTTATTCCCCCTTTATCACTTTTTACAAACCCATTGCATTCTTTAGTTACCAAGGTACTCTAGGAATTCATTGACAAAGATGGATACTAAGTACATAAAATTTTGGAGATAATGCTACATTATAAATATTTAAACAAGTAAACCTAGCATCAGATTTGGTAACTGTAGTCTACCAATTAAAATCTTCAAAAGTGAAGGAAGGAAACAGAGTCAACGTTGGCTGAGAGATTTTTTTATATCTCTTGGTATTTAATATATTGACATAACTAAAATTCCCCATAGCGATGTACTAAATAAGGGTTTCATTTACTCTTATTTATTTCTCTTAGATTAATTAAACACAAACCTAATGTGTTCTGTGTACCAAGAATTACTCAGTAAGTGGACATAAAGCTAGAGTTACGTATTCTGAAGTGAGAGAGGAAAAATTCTGAAATTGTCTTGAAAATAGTAAAAGTCAAAGTATTTTAGACAGTACCTTAGAATAGGCAAGTGATGACTTCAGATTTTTAAAAAAATATAAATGTGTTTATATTAAACTTTTAAGTGTACTTCGTTGAAGGGGTCAAGAAATTAAGAGAATGCAAGATCATGCCTCACTTCAAATTAATCTAAAGAGTTACTGTAAGAGTTATGAAAATGGCCCAACATTTTTATTTGATAGAATGATGTACACTAGTTTAGTTGGAGCATTTCTGAATGTGTAGGATTTACACATTAGGCACATTACTTAATTAAGCACCTCAAGTTTGTGTGGGTGATTGGAAAGTCTCTTAGCATAGTGTCAGTCATACTTCTTTCATTAAGTATGAATTGGAAAAAAAAAGTCA
The DNA here is from genome assembly GCA_032199065.1 of Smutsia gigantea. NCBI lineage: Eukaryota > Metazoa > Chordata > Mammalia > Pholidota > Manidae > Smutsia > Smutsia gigantea. The sequence continues at coordinate 110,756 of JAVSCE010014625.1, read as the reverse complement.
GACTTATAGATGATATTTACAGTGAAAATATTTCCTTGTTAATAGGGTCTTCCAAATACTGGTTCATAGATCCTTCATTCTTTGTTTAAGATTTGAAGACAAAGGAAGTCCTGACAACTAGGCTCTGGTACCAAAGAAAAAACTCTACTAAGATTAACTACTTGCTTAATAATACAAAACTGGTTTAATATGCCAGATACAAAAACAAAACAACTGTGATTCAAGTTAAAGTATCTGTTCCCATTTTAACTAACAATTGATAGGAAATATTTGATTGTACAATCTCTTATTTTTCTGTTCTCTTCTTTCATCTCTACCCTGTTTGTATCTATAGTTTAACATAAGAAACTATTACACTGTATTGCCAACCTGGTCTAAATTCAAGCCCTGGTTACATGTATAATGTCTATCATAATAATAGCCTTCCAAAGTGTCCTGGTTTTATGGTATTAAAAAGAACTGACAATGAATTGAGTGGTATTTGTAAGCTTTTCATCAAGTACTGAACAAGAGTATTTAAAGAGATCTGGGATGGACAGTGCATATTGCTATTTAATGCAATCTTTTAGCAGCAGGGAAACTGTGTGACAGGAACAACAAAAAGAACAGCACGGTGCAATAACAGACACTGAGATTCCTTTTAATTATGAGTCATCACTACTTAATTTCTACTACAGTTTAAAACATTAGTTTTAATTTAGCATCCTTTAATTACTTGGATAAAGCAGAGGGCTTTCTGTTTAGGAAAGTAGAGTT
>JAVSCE010014625.1:0-105000 GCA_032199065.1 Smutsia gigantea | reverse complement strand
AAGTTTGGGGATCTCATAATCTATATTGAATCCTGAGGGGTTTATATCAGGAAGTAAAAAAAAAGTGATACATAGTATCTGTTAATAGTGTTCTGTGTGTACAGTTATGCATTGTATTATTTCTTCAAGAGGAATATTCTAGTACTAAATACAAGCTGAGGTAAAGATATTTTTGTTTGTCATGCAGCAAACTCTGAGCAAGCATGTCCTTATGAAATTCCAGCCCAGCCTTGGAGCAACTAAGCCCAGTAGGCTCTACTGGTAGCTATTATTTAGTTACTAAATGTTTCAGTTCTAACTCTTTTCGCTCACAAGATTCCTTGTCATTAGGCTCCATTCCCTGTTTCTTCTTTGGTCTGTTCTAGTGGACCAGTTTTTTTTTTTGGCATCTAAGTAAATATTATCTTTCTTCAACTTTGGCTCTAGGTTCTAACCGAAGTTTCAACTTGTTATACAACTTCTTGAAGAACAAACCCTCCTGCAGTCATTCATTCCTTCAACCAAATTTGCTGACTTCTGGTTGGTGGAAGGGAAGGTAAGTAAATGCACAATTGGAGTTCACTATGACAAACGTCATGATAGATGCATGCACATGAAGAAATGGGATCAGTATTAATGTGGCAATGTGGCATAATGAGGAAAGGCTTTCAAGAGGAGGTAATGCTTAAGTTGGGTTTTAATGACTGAGCGGGAAGTAAGGACGGTAGAAGGCATCTGAAAGCAAAAATAAAAAGGACTTTTTTGGGCAATGGCAAGTCATTCCTTATGAATGGGTTATGGGATACATATAGCACAGGTAGGTAGGAGCCATATTGTGAGAGGGCCAATGCTACTATATTTAGATGTTAAACATTTCTTCTACAACCAGTTCTTGAGGGTAATAGGGAAACATGGAAAAAAACAGATAACAAATGCTAGTAAGGATGTGGAGAAAAGTGGAACCTGTTTACAATGCTGATGGGACTAGAACCAGCTGCAACCATTACTGAAAAGAGCACAGAGGATTATTAAGAAATTAAAAATAGAAATACTATATGATCTAGCAATCCCATTTCTGGGTTTGTATCCAAAAGAAATGTTATCAGTATTTCTAAGAGACATCTGCACTTCCAAGTTCACTTCAGCATTATTCACAATAGCCAAGATATGGAAACAACCTGAGTGTCTAAAATGGATGAATGGATAAAGAAAATGTGGCATATACATACAGAAGGGAATAATATTCAGCCATAAAAAAGGAAATATTATCATTTGGGAAAATATGGATGAACCTGGAAGGCATTACGCAAAGTGAAATAAGCCAGACAGAGAAAGACAAATATTGCATGTTATCACTTATATGTGAAATCTAAAAACAGAAGTCAGACTCATAGAAATAGAGTGTAGAAAAGTAGTAGCCAGGGCATGGGGAGGTGGGAGAAATAGGATGAGGTTGGTAAAAGGGTACAAGCTTTCAGTTTTAAGATAATAAAATCTTTTCTAGATTTGAAAATTAAATGTATAACATGTTACAGATAGTTGATAACAGTGTCCTACATAACTGAAATTTGCTAAGAGAACAGAACTTAAATGTGTGCACAAAAAAAGATAAATATGTGAGGTGATAGATATGTTAAGGTGATAGCAGTAATCCTTTGACACTGTTTACATATATCAAATCATCATTTTATATTTTAAATACAATTTTATTTCTTAATTTTACCTCAAAAAAGCTGGGGGGAAAGGCAACAGGAACATAAACTAATTTTTTTATTAAGGTATCATTGATATACACTCTTATGAAGGTTTCACAAGAAAAACAATGTGGTTATTACATTCACCCTTATTATTGAGTCCCTTCCCATACCCCATTGCAGTCACTGTCCATCAGTGTAGTAAGATGCCACAGAGTCCCTGTTTGTCTTCTCTGAGCTACACTGTCTTCCCCCTGATCCCCCCACACACCATGTGCACCAATCATGATACCCCACAATCCCCTTCTCCCTCCCTCCCCATCCGCCCTCTCCTAACCCTCCCCTTTGGTAACCACTAGTCCCTTCTTGGAGTCTGTGAGTTTGCTGCTATTTTGTTCCTTCAGCTTTGCTTCGTTGTTGTACTCCACAAACGAGGGAAATCATTTGGTATCTGTCTTTCTCTGTCTGACTTATTTCACTGAGCATAATACCCTCTAGCTCCATCCATGTTGCTGCAAATAGTAGGATTTGTTTCTTTCTTATGGCTGAATAGTATTCCATTGTGTATATGTACCACCTCTTCTTTATCCATTCGTTTATTGATGGATACTTAGGTTGCTTCCATGTGTTGGCTATTATAAATAGTGCTGCAATAAACACAGGGGTGCATATGTCTTTTTGAAACTGGGATCCTGCATTCTTAGGGTAAATTCCTAGGAGTGGAATTCCTGGGTCAAATGGTATTTCTATTTTTAGTTTTTTGAGGAACCTCCATAGTGTTTTCCACAATGGGTGAACTAGTTTACATTCCCACCAGCAGTGTAGGAGGGTTCCCCTTTCTCTGCTTCCTTGCCAGCATTTGTTGTTCCTAGTCTTTTGGATGGTGGCCATCCTAACTAGTGTGAGGTGATATCTCACTGTGGTTTTAATTTGCATTTCTCTGATGATGAGCGATGTGGAGCATCTTTTCATGTGCCTGTTGGCCATCTGAATTTCTTCTTTGGAGAAGTGTCTGTTCAGGTCCTCTGCCCATTTTTTAATAGGGTTATTGTCTTTTGGGTGTTGAGGCATGTGAATTCTTTATATATTTTGGATGTTAACCCTTTGTCAGATATGCCAATTACAAATATATTCTCCCATACTATAGGATGCCTTTTTGTTCTGCTGATGGTGTCCTTTGCTGTACTTGCTGTACAGAAGCTTTTTAGCATGATGTAGTCCCATTTGTTCATTTTTTATTTTGTTTCCCTTGCCCGAGGAGATGCATTCAGGAAAAATTGCTCATGTTTATATTCAAGCGATTTTTGCCTATGTTTTCTTCTGAGAGTTTTATGGTTTCATGACTTACATTCAGGTCTTCAATCCATTTTGAGTTTACTTTTGTGTATGGGGTTAGACAATAATCCAATTTCATTCTCTTGCATGTAGCTATCCAGTTTTGCCAACACCAGTTGCTGAAGAGGCTGTCATTTACCCATTGTATATCCATGGTTCCTTTATTGTATATTAACTCACTATATATGCTTGGGTTTATATCTGGACTCTCTAGTCTGTTCCATTGGTCTATGGGTCTGTTTTTGTGCCAGTACCAAATTGTCTTGATTACTGTGGCAAAGATAGACTATTCTTATATATATTACTTTAGTTTATTTTTGATGGTAATAATCTTTTCTTCCATTATGTTTTCTGATTGAATGCTGTGGTATATTTAAACTCATTTCTGCCTCACACCTTATGTTAGGAACAATTTTAACAGATCAAAGACCTAAATGTAAAAAATAAAACAATAAAAATTTGGAAAAAATACATGGAAAAACTGTATAATTTTGGAGGAGGTAATATCTACAATGGCACAAGCCCCAGAAACCATTAAAAAAAAGAAAACAATAAATTCAACTGTGGTTAAAAAAATAAGCATAGTAAAAACTAAAGTCAAAGGTAAATAACAAACTGGAAGTGGTAACTGCATTCAGATTCCCTAATATGTGAAAAGCTCCATTGATCAAAAAGAAATAGACCAATAGTCCAATATTAAAAATGGGCAAAGTACTAACCAATTTGGAAAAAATGCCTTTACATATGAAAGTATGTTCAGCATAATTCATAATTAATGAAAGCAAATTAAAGATGTTCTGGGAAGCCTATCAGATTGTTAAATAACACTGTGTTGTTGTATAAAGTAGACACTAGCTTACAGAAATACAAAATGGCAACAGATCTATAGATAGCATTTGAGTAATATCTATCAAATTTACAAATAAACATATTATTTGAACTAGGAATTCCAGTTCTAAACACCTATCCTTAGTTATACTTGTGCATATGTGAAATGATGTATGTTCAAAACTAGTCACTGATGCATTTTTTTGTTAGCAATAAATGAGAAACATCCCAGGTGACAATCAATAGGAGATTAGTAAAATGACATCCATCAGTGGAATACTTCCCAGTCATAGAAATGAATGAGGAAGCTCCTTACAGGTTGCTAAAGCAACGAATTTCAAAATACATTTCCTGGTTCTAAAAAGCAAGGTGCAGAACACAGAATGCTACCACTTGTGTAAAGTATACACACTGCTTAAATATGCACAAAGTAGCTTTAGAAAGATATACAAGAAACCAGTAATATTGGTTGTCTCTGGGGAAGGGAACCATCTACGGGACAGGAGTAGAAGAAACACTTTTTGCTTTTTATACTTTTTGCATTTAAACTATGTAAATGTATTATTAATTCAAAAATATAAAAAAATTAAATGCCGTTATAAGGCATTTTAAGATTATAAATAATTCACAGCTTTTTAAAAGAAAGATTTTCCAAGAATAATGTTTCAAAGAGTTAATCAAGTGCAAAATACACAGTGATAAATACTTTCCACTGGTTTTAAATTATTCTAATAAATCCTCTCAGCAAAACCACTTGCATAATAATACAAAGAACTTAGCTCTGACCCTAGTGCCATGGTAATCTCCAAAATATTTTGTCAGACTAATGAGGTTTTCCAGAGGAATATATAGAAAAATGTAGCAGAATAATATTCATAAGCAAAAATTCTGTTTTGAAATAAACAGGTGAGAGGGAAATAAGATAAAATGGATCAGATCTCTTTAGGAAAACTGTAGGAATATAATTTATATCCATAAGGTACTTTTTATCTGTGGATATCAAAGGCTTGATAAATGTTATTATTTTATACAATTGACAAAACCTGAAAGTGGTGGACAATCACTAATCCTCCGATTAGAGGAATATAAAAAAATGCCAAAGTGTGTCTCATGACCTGTATTCTGTCACTTAACAGTATCACTATTTTAGACTCAGGCTTCCTGACATTCCATCACATTTCCCTCAAAAGACACACTCGACATTCTTAACCTTCTTTTAAACACTGTTTCTGAATCTATTAATCAAGGATTAATCCAAACCTTCACTGAACCTTATTTATTTACTCATTCACTCCCTGAGAGAAGACAATATTTTTTTGCCAACACGTACTTTAGAAGATTTCTAAGCCTACAGATTTATCTGTCCATTACTTTTGGATCCCAGACATGCATCTGCACAGAGAGGTGAAAGATTAAGCCCTAAATTAAACTAGTCATATAGGAAGGGTGCCAATCCTAGCTATTCTTTTTACTGGGGAAGTGAGCACCCCAGATCCCTTCCTCTCCAGTCTCAGATAGTCTGGATCAAATCCAGGTATCAAACCCTCTGTTCCTAAGAGGCCAGTTTCCCTTTTTCCATTTTTACCATGTGACACTAAGAGGAAAGAAACATGGTGGTATGAACTATATCCAGCCTCATCTCTAGGCATTTTTAACGTTTTGGTCTAGTGTTTTTTTCATAGAATTAACTTTTACGGAGTCCCTAAAAAGCAGCTTTGAAGAAGTTTTTCATAATAAACTAAATTGCTTTTCATTCTTATTCTATCCTCAACTCTCTGCCTTCTTCCTCTCTACCCCACCTCACCTACCTCACTTTGTCCCATTTCTTCCCTCTCCCTTTTTCTTAACTATCTTTTATCTGTATACACCTGTGCCACAAAGGCAACATTATTTGTTCACACTGAGACCATATTGTAGCCAATCTTATAATTTTGTTAGACCCACATGTCTAAGAATATAAATGTTATGGTTTGGTTACTACAGATACGTGCTGTTAGTGAAGATATTTTTCTTTGGAAAGAACAAAAGGAATTGCAATTGTCACTAAATACCAGCCTTAGTTTGGATGGGGAGGATGCGTAGGGAGAAAAACTTCCTAGCAGCCTTTTAAGCAGTGAAAAAGTATTCAGAATGGATCTAGGGCCTCTGAATTTAGCTATATATGCATCCTGTTTTAGGTTATTTCTCCCTAAGCTTCATAAGAAAGGGTAAATCACCGTGTTGAATGTTGTGTATAAGGCTTAGGTGGTATTTGGCATAAAATAGATAATAATTAAGAAATTTTTTGAATAACAAATTAATGAAGGAATGTTTCTCTACACACCAGCTATATGTTTCCACTGAGTGTTGCTGAAGGATGTGGTGATTAGAAAATAGCAAAATCCTTTGGAGATGCTTCTGAGGGCACTGAAAATATAACATAATACTCCCTAAAGTCTCTCAACATAATTGCTCTTAAATACTAAACTGAAAATTAGTACAGCTGGGATTTGATGAAAATTTTTGAAATTGTTTAACCTTGGTGGCTCAGTAAAAATCCCTGTGTCCGAATCAGGAGAAAAGGAAAAGAATTTAAAAAAATTGTATTTAATGTGTTCCCAACAACGTGAACAGGGTTTATGTATGCTTCCTTTGCATATTCGTAAAGAAGAATCAGAGAACAGGGTAACTCCACTGACCTTTTGATTACTATTGAATAACTCACTACAGATACCCAAAGAGAGCATGTGACATATGCCTTAAGCTTTAACCACAGAATTTTACAAATTTTATCTCAAAATTCCTTCTCTCCACAGAACTTCAGCATTGAGGTAATAGTAATAGTGCAAGAAGTAACAAAAAAGCTAAGTGTTATTGAACATCTTTCATTTCAATGAATCAGTTCTGGAAAACTTCTGATTTTTACAGTTACTTTTCTGTGTGCTGCACTATGTAACAATACTTCTTAAGCCATTAAAAAATTCATCTGTTTAACACAGTAAGGTCCTTAAGGTCCCCTTAACATGTTGCTGGTAAATAGTAGATCTCAATAAATGTTTACTGACCTAAATTGTACCATAGATAAATGTAGAAGTTTACAGAATTAACCTTTGTAAAAAAAGTTTCTCATAAGATCACAAATGTAGTATGTGCTCAAAATTTAAATTTAAATATTAAAATATAAAAGAAAAACTGCCTATGATTCTATTATCTTGACTACTATCAAGAGCTGGTGTATTTTTCATATTTTTAATAACTTTTTAACATGAAATTTATTCTTTTGTTTAAAAAGTTATATACATTCTTACATTCATTTGAAAAATACTAGAAATCAGAAAGAATAAAAAAAATCTGCTTTACTATTCAAACTCCATTCCTTTTGTAGTTTTAGACAGTCGTTGCTTAAGTCTGGATATGCAAGACATTCAGCTGCAATGGTTTAGCTAAATAACTTAAGTCCTCCAACAAAACAGTTCACATTTAGTTACCACAGTATATTAATTATAAATAACTGCATGAAGTACAAACTTCACTACTAGATTTTCAGCCCATAAACCACTACAATAAGTAATGGATACATATCACGAGCCATAGCAGAGGACCCAGTTGATCCACACCCAGACTCCTAGTCCACAGAAATTGTGAGATCATAAATGTGTATTGTTTTAATTTGCTAAGTTTTGGGAACAAAACTTGTTAGGTAGCACTATAAAAGTAATATACTAGGAATAAAAGTTTTGATTCACAGTATTTTTTCTTCAATGCTCTGTAGCTATACCCCAATGATTTCAGGTTTTTTGACATTAAAGAGGAAAAAAAATCTGAAGTCAGTTCATTTTACCTAACTGATTTGTAAGGACACTTTTCCCCCCACCTGAATAATAATAAAATTATTTCCTTTGTACTTATATTACAAGAAACTTTACAATACCAAAGAATACAGTTCTCTTCCTCTTTTCTTCTCTCCCTATCCTTATTTCTTTTATTCATTTGTTTTTAAGAATAATTTCTTGGATCTTGTTAGTTACTATTTCTATTTCAAATATTCTGATCACCTCCCATTCAAGAAATGTTTGTATTCAGGAACTCCCATTATTTTTAGGTTCAAACTCCATTCTCTGTCCTGTTTTTGTCTCACATTTTAAAACTTCTGTACATTTCCTTTATATTGTGGAGAATAAAAATTTCCCCTCCATATTAGGTACTTAACTTACAGTGTCAGCACTGCTTTAAATTACTGTATCTCTAAAGCAAAATTTACTTCTGATATTGCATTTTAATTTCTCTGCAATCTTTATTCTATCATATTTTTATCTCACTCACTTCAAACTTATGCCACTTCCTTCTCATCTCAACCTGTTCTAATCTTTTAACTCTCTTTGTTTTTATAAGTGCCAAACATTTTTTCATTATTCTTTTGGATGATTAGTAAAGTATTCTTTGAGGCATCCTTACCCCCAGTTAATAGAAAAGGGTTTTTTTCTTTTGTTCTACATTTTTCCATCTTCTCTTGTTAAGCAGTGATGTGGCTAACCTTGCACTTGTCAACAGATGGGTTTGGTGGATTTCAGTTTACCAGAGTTTCTGTCCACATGGATCAGACTGAATCTTCTCAGTTCTGCATCTGTGGGTTTATAAAATAAACAGATACTAGCCCAGTTTTTAGTAGGTCTTCATCTAGTGTACCTCAGCTGGATAAAGGTAGAATGCTGACCCCTCTCCTCTGTGACATCTCCGTATAATAACAGAGTACAGGTCTTAAGAAGGATAGGCTGCAGAGTTGCCTGGATTGTATGAATGACCAAAGTCTCACTAGCATTCTAATGTGGCCAAGTCGTTTAAATTCTCTCTGCTTCAGATTCCTTAGAAGTCAAATGGAGATGACAATAATACAAAAATCTCATTACCTATCAGCATTAAATGAGATAATACATTAAGAACGGCTTAGCACAATACTTGGCACTTTGAAAGCACTCAATATTAGGCTTCCCCTAATTTGATTTTTATTATAGCACAGACAACCCAATCCCTTCTAAGTATACTGTTAGCAAAGCTCTTTGTTCACTCCTACCTCCATGGTTTTCCTTGTGAGGATGGCCTTTCCAGAATACAATGCATTAAGTTACTGCAAGCTCCCTGTCTTCAACTCTCTGCTTGTTTTCCCAATCAGGCAGCTGTTGCTGACTGTATGTGCAAAGAGGGAATGCAAAAAGAGCAAAGGGAATTGATACTCAGGGTGCTTCACAAACTAGCCACACGCAGTTAGACAAATCAGTTTTCTGACTGCTACAGGTTCAGAGTGAGAGGCGAGACAGAGGCAGAAGGGTAGTTCAGGCGGGCCTCCAGTTTCACAAAATCTTTAAAGTTTTCATAGGTCTTGAGAACAATGGAAAATTGAGAATTCTAGGGTCTAGTTTGACTGTCAGCTGACAAAGGTATCATATGGTCCATAAAATACATGTACCTAACTTCTCTTCAAGATTTGAAAATAAAATGACAAGTTGCACACATACACGTAACTAGACCTCCCCAAACTCAGTGCTTAATCCTGCACCTGCAAAGCTGCTTCTCTTCCTGTAGGTCCTGGTTCACTGAATGGAACCATTATCGTCCTAGTCAGCCAAGCTCAATACTCCAGGGTAATTTTTACTCTTCCCTTCACCACAATTCAATTTCAATCAGTCTGTAACTACTGCCCAATCATTTCTACAATGCCTCTCCAGCCTGACTCTCCGTTTGCCATTCACACTCCCTGAAGTCTTAATTCCATACTTCACCATTTTTCATTTGGACTATTGTTAGTATCTCTGAAGTGGCCTTCTGGCTGCTAATGTCTTCCTTCTCCAATCAATACAATTTATTGTTGCCAGAATTATCTTCCCTTCAAAATACAAATCTCATCATGTCAATACCTTTGTCAAACACTAAAAAGGCTTCCCAATCCTACAGAAAGAAGTTTATTTTCCTTACTTGAAATTCTCTAACTACTTTCCAGGTCTATCCAGAGATCTTTTCACGACATACATCAGTACCAGTGGGCCACGTATCGCCCTCTGAACACACTTGGCACTTCTGCTTTCCAATAGTTCAGCTTGTCATCTCTCTCCACTTGGAATGCACTGTGTAGGCAGATACCTCAATCTGGCCAAAAACCTCCTGCATCATTCAAGGCTCAGTACAGGACCTATGCAAAGCTTAGTGATACATTGTTTCTTCTCTGTGCATTCATTTTAATTTGTTCATTCTATTGTATTTATCTCATTCTGCCTTTTACTATAATGGTTTACACATAAATAAGACTAGAGAAATGATTTGGCTTCATTTATTCTGATCTTTCACAAACCAGCAAAATGTTTTTTGCACATAGTAGAGGTTCAAAAAAAGTTCCCTGAAATTATCAGGGTTAAAACCTCTCATATGTGAATATTGCTTTATTATAATCATTGTATTAAAATATACATACAAATGTCCATGTTTCATACAGAAATGAAAATGAATAAGAATGTAATTTTTACTTTTCAGATCCCCCAGTATTTTTGGGGGTACTTAGTCTGCTATGAAGAAATAACAGCAAGATAAAAAAATGTAAATGTAAGTTTCCAGGGCATGGATTGCCATCCTCCATAATAATTACACCTAATTTAACTCTGTGTTCTTGACAAGTACAACTCTGATCTAACCATACTGTGGGTTAAAACTATTTACATAGAATTTAAAAACTTACAAAGTACTTTCACATTTCTTATGTCATTTGTTAGATACTATACTTCTTATTATCCATTTTTATGGGCTCAGAAAGACTAAGATATGTGACAGAATAAATAAGAGGAAAAATTGGAATGTGAATTATTAGTATTTTTTTTTGTCAAAATCAAGGTGTTATCACCACCTTTGCTATGGTTTAATTTTGCTGGAGCCTCAGTGTTCCTAAGAGCCCCATTCTCTGAGTATAAGGATTTATAGGTCTTTTAAAGGCCTAAGCAAGTTTGGCTACCCAATAGACTGACCATAAAATGATTATATAGTTTGTGTCAGACAATATGCTGAGAGCACCCTTGAATCTTTGGCATTTCCACTATCTTTGTGTTTTTGCAGAATTATTTTTAGTTTTATTTTTTGGAGAATTTGATTTTTATTTTGGACAGTAAAAGTTGTATATATTTAAGGTGTACAACATGATGTTTTGATATATGTATACATTATGAAATGATGACCACAAGTACACCTATCACCTCCCATACTTACCACATTGTGTGTATATGTGTGTATTGAGAACACTTGAGGTCTACTTTTGTTGCAAATTTTAAGTATACAATACATTATTCTTAACTACAGTCACTATGCTGTACATTAGGTCTCTAGAGCTTATCCATCTAATAACTGAAAGTTTTTATTCATTGATCAATATTATTTTTCCCTAATAAAGAACTTTTAAAACACCATACAATGGAACCAAGGCTACAAGTAGATTTACAACAAATATCAACATATAACTTGGTTTTTAAAGTTTAATTATTTAAAGGTATTTTGTTCTATAATGTTTTTAAGTTCAGCCTTAGCTTCCCTTGGTAAAACTTAAGTCACTTATAAATCTAAATTTCTGTAAGCAAAATCAGTCATCTACTATAAAATATATTAGCTACAGGCCAACAATTATTATGGAAAAATCACTTTAAATTTTAATTCTTTAACTTTATGAAAGTTCCAACTTGCCAGTCTGTAGCACACTGAAATTTATCGGTTAACCCAAAATTATAAAACATCTTTAAAGAACTTTGCTTTCCTCCTGTTCGGCCACCATCTAAGGGACAAAGCAGGTAGCTCAAATCTTTTTGTTATCAATTAATTGATCATTAGGGCAGCAAACATTTAGTGATAGCAGAAATGCCATCCATAAAGGTGAGGGATACTGTTATTCTTAGGATGCAAATCAGATGCTCTTGAATTCCCTTAATCCCAGTTTGGAAAAGTAATTTAACATCCAAATAACTATGGCTATTAAATTTTAGAATGTCAAGTGCTCTGAGAACATTTTGTAATGCTTAGCAATTACAGGTCTCCCTTCTTTGGTTTTACAATAGTGAGTAAAGTTTTGATATTAATAAATACAACTTTGATGTTCTTGCACCTGAGCCTTGTCTCTGATGACCTCGTATGATACAACTTATTCTTTGGCACTGACTAGGTTACTACTGGAAAAACTGGTGTCATAATTTAATGTAATGTCCCAGAAGAAAAAACACTGCCAAGAGTCATTGTTGCAACATACACTGGCCTTTTGATTAAAGCCATAGTGACACCAGGATATGAATCTCTTGCACTGAAGCTGCAAGTTGGTCCACAACACTTTTGTGCCATTTTTAGGGCTAATTCAATAGTGTAGATGGACTTTCAGTAATGAAAAAATACAGAGGGAAGATGTTTTAATAATATATTATGATGTCTCTAATAAACCATAGGGAAACATAGCAAATATTCCTTCCTAGGGGCAGGACTCAAAATAATCATATACAAATCTTTTAGGATCTCCTGCAAGTCATGGGTAAAATGTTATTTAAAAGACACTAACAGCTACATATCCATAATTACATTAAATATAAAACCATCCATATGCTACTTATAAGAGCTATAAGTTAAATATGGACACAGAAAGGTTAAGAGTAAAAATACATTAATAAATATAACTTGGAAGCACTAACCAAAAGAAAGTTAGGATATCCATACTAATATCAGACAAGAAGACTTGAAGGCTAAGAAGACTGTTAAGTCAACATTACTAGAGATTAAGAAATATTTTTCAGAACAATAAAAACTTAAAATTTCCAGATAGACAATAATTCTAATATGCATGCATCTAATAGCATAGCTTTAAAACACATAAAGTAAAAACTGACAGAACTGAAAAGAGAAAGAGATAAATATGCACTCATAATGGGGGATTTTAAAACACTACTATCAATAACTCCAGATAAGCAGATGCAAATTTTTCAATAAGATTACACAAGATGTGAACAAGACAATGAGTGCACTAATTGTTACACACATACACCTATATGCAGAAATTTATATTTGCATATATACAAAATAAATGCAAAATATGTGTTCTTCTCTAGTCCATATGAAACTTTATCATACATAATAGATCATATCTTGGGCAAACAAATTTCAAAGGCTTGAAACCACCAATGTTTCCTTACCATTATGAAAGTAATCAGTATTAAAAGATAATTTAAGAAATCCTAACTTATTTTGAAATTAAACAAAGGCTAAATAATCTATGGGTTAAAAAAGAAATCATAATGGAAATTAGAAGATATTTTAAGCTGAATGATTATGAATGCACTAATTGTTACACCCATACATGTATGCATCTATATGTAATTATGAAACTACAACGTGTTAAGCTGCGGAATATAGCTAAGGCTGTGCACAGAGGAAATTTACAGTCTTAAATGAATATATTAAAAACAAAGTAATGTTGAAAATTGATAATACAAAAATTCACCTTGATAGGTTAAAAAACGATTGGCAAAAAAAGGGGGATATGATGCTAAGGAATTCCAACAGAATGGGAAATAAAAGTGTATCTTCCTAACTGAAAAAAAACAAGAACAAAAAACCACCAGTAACTTGATAGTTTGTTTCTAATGTTATATACCTAAAAGCAAAAAAGAACTACAAATATTTTGTTCAGTAATCATTTTTCTTGTGCTAATATCAGTATTGTTTTTGTTAGTCTACTCTGTTATGTAGTAAGGGATAAAGCAAATGAGGGTGGTGTCAATGAGAACCACGGTTTTTGGCATGAGGATATGGAAATTCAAATGTAAGAACAATGAGATTAAGTAAAAATTCTGTGGTTCTAAAAATGAACTGGAATTATCAGTATGATCTCTAGATATATTCTATCTTAAAAAAACATTTAAGAAAAAGGAGTGGTAAATCAAAGCTAAAGAAAGTACAAGAAAATAAATAATAAAATTAAGGACAAAAAAATAATAATATGCAATCTGGATCACAAATATAATATAAAACAACACTATAAAACTTATAGAAGATAAATGGGAGAATAGCTAGGTGACTGAATTTGGTAATGAGCTTTTTTTTTTCTTACAAATCAAGTCTTGTTTTACTAATTGTCTAGAATTAAATGATAGAAATAATGTTAACAGAGGAGAGTTAAGTTAATGTACATCATGGCTGATCTGGTACAATACAAATAGCACAAAACACTGAGGAATATTCTTCCAGTATTTGAAAACTATTATCCAATTAAGCAAAGAAACTGGTCATGTTACTGGCAATCGAGTGAAGCTCCAACATATGTTTTTGCAGCTTCATTGTGTCATTATTCTTTTTTTTTAATAATTTATTTGGGATCATTAATCTACAATTACATGTGCAATATTATGGTTATTAAACTACCCCCTTCAGCAGGTCTCACCCACCAACCCCATTGCAGTCACTGTCCATCAGCGTAGTGAGATGCTATAGAATCACTACTTGTCTTCTCTTAGTTGTACAGCCCTCCCCATGCCCCCCCAACATTTTGTCTGCTAATCGTAATTCCCCTTTTTCCTTCTTATCCTGCCCTTTCCACCCAACTTCCCCAGTCCCTTTCCCTTTGGTAACTATTAGTCCGTTCTTGGGTTCTAAGAGTCTGTTGCTATTTTGTTCCTTCAGTTTTTTTCTTTGTTCTTATACTCCACATTTGAGTTAAATCATTTGATACTTGCCTTTTTCAGCTTGGCTTATTTCACTGAGCATAATACCCTCTAGCTCCATCCATGTTGTTGCAAATGGTAGGATTTGTTTTCTTCTTATGGCTGAGTAATATTCCATTGTGTATATGTACCACCTCTTCTTTATCCATTCATCTACTAATGGACACTTAGGTTGCTTCCATTTCTTGGCTATTGTAAATAGTGCTGCGATAAACATAGGGGTGCATCTGTCTTTTTCAAACTGGGATGCTGTATTCTTAGGGTAAATTCCTAGGAGTGGAATTCCTGGGTCAAATGGTATTTCTATTTTGAGTTTTTTGAGGAACCTCCATACTGCTTTCCACAATGGTTGAACTAATTTGCATTCCCACCAGCAGTGTAGGAGGGTTCCCTTTTCTCCATATCCATGCCAACATTTGTTGTTGTTTGGGTTTTGGATATTGGACATCCTCACTGGTGTGTGGTGATATCTCATTGTGGTTTTAATCTGCATTTCTCTGATGATTAGCGATGTGGAGCATCTTTTCATATGCCTGTTGGCCATCTGAATTTCTTCTTTAGAGAAGTGTCTCTTCATGTCCTCTGCCCATTTCTTAATTGGATTATTTGCTTTATGTTTGTTAAGGTGTGTGAGTTCTTTATATATTTTGGATGTCAACCCCTTATAGGATACGTCATTTATGAATATATTCTCCCATACTGTAGGATATCTTTTTGTTCTACTGATGGTGTCCTTTGCTGTACAGCTTTTCAGCTTGATATCGTCCCACTTGTTCATTTTTGCTTTTGTTTCCCTTGCCCGGGGAGATATGTTCATGAAGAAGTTGCTCATGTTTATGTCTAAGAGATTTTTACCAATGTTTTTTTCTAAGAGTTTTATGGTTTCATGACTTACATTCAGGTCTTTGATCCACCTTGAGTTTACCTTTGTGTATGGGGCTAGACAGTAGTCCAGTTTCATTCTCTTACATGTAGCTGTCCAGTTTTTCCAACACCAGCTGCTGAAGAGGCTGTCATCTCCCCATTGTATATCCAAGGCACCTTTATCAAATATTAATTGACTGTATATGTTTGGGTTAATGTTTGGATTTTCTATTCTGTTCCACTGGTCTGTGGGTCTGTTTTTGTGCCAATACCAAATTGTCTTGATTACTGTGGCTTTGTAGTAGAGCTTGAAGTCAGGGAGCGTAATTCCCCTGTTTTATTCCTCCTTCTCAGGATTGCTTTGGCTATTCGGGGTCTTTTGTGGTTCCATATGAATTTTAGAATTATTTGTTCCAGTTCATTGAAGAAAGCTGTTGGTAGTTTGATAGGGATTGCATTGAATCTGTAGATTGCTTTAGGTAGTACAGCCATTTTGACAATATTTATTCTTCCTAGCCAAGAGCATGGGATGCTTTTCCATTTGTTAGTGTCCTCTTTAATTTCTCTTAGGAGTGTCTTGTAATTTTCAGAGTTCAGGTCTTTCATTTCCTTCGTTAGGTTTATTCCTAGGTATTTTATTCTTTTTGATGCAATTGTGAATGGAATTGTTTTTCTGATTTCTCTTTCTGTTAGTTCATCATTAGTGTATAGGAAAGCAACAGATTTCTGTGTGTTGATTTTTTATCCTGCAACTTTGCTGAATTCAGGTATTAATCCTAGTAGTTTTGGAATGGAGTCTTTAGGGTTTTTTATGTTCAGTATCATGTCATCTGCAAATAGTGACAATTTGACTTCTTTACCAATCTGGATGCCTTGTATGTCTTTGTTTTGTCTGATTGCCGTGGCTAGAACCTCCAGTACTATGTTGAATAACAGTGGAGAGAGTGGGCATCTCTGTCTTGTTCCTGATCTTAAATGAAAAGCTTTCAGCGTCTCGCCGTTAAGTATGATGTTAGCTGTGGGTTTGTCATATATGGCCTTTATGATGTTGAGGTACGTGCCGTCTATACACATTGTGTTGAGAATTTTAATCAGGAATGGATGCGGAATTTCGTCAAATGCTTTTTCAGCATCTATGGAGATGATCATGTGGTTTTTGTTCTTCTTTTCGTTGATGTGGTGGATGATGTTGATGGATTTTCGAATGTTGTACCATCCTTGCATCCCTGGGATGAATCCCACTTGATTATGGTGTATGATCCTCTTGATGTATTTTTGAGTTCGGGTGCTAATATTTTGTTGAGTATTTTTGCATCTACATTCATCAGGGATATTGGTCTGTAATTTTCTTTTTTGGTGAGGTCTTTGCCAGATTTTGGTATTAGAGTGATGGTGGCTTCATAGAATGAGTTTGGAAGTATTCCCTCCTCTTCTATTTTTTGGAAAACTTTAAGGAGAATGGGTGTTATTTCTTCTCTACATTTCTGGTAGAATTCAGAGGTGAATCCACCTGGTCTGGGGGTTTTGTTCTTGGGTAGTTTTTTGATTACTGACTCAATTTCATTGCTGGTGATTGGTCTGTTTAGTTTTTCTGTTTCTTGCTTGGTCAGTCTTGGAAGGTTGTATTTTTCTAAGAAGTTGTCCATTTCTTCTATGTTTTCCAGCTTGTTAGCATATAGATTCTCATAATATTCTCTTATAATTCTTTGTATTTCTGTGGGTTCCGTCGTGATTTTTCCTTTCTCATTTCTGATTCTGTTTATCTGTATAGATTCTCTTTTTTTCTTAATGAGTCTGGCTAGGAGTTTATCTATTTTGTTTATTTTTTCAAAGAACCAGCTCTTGGTGTCATTGATTTTTTCTATTGTTTTGTTCTTCTCAATTTTATTTATTTCTCCTCTGATCTTTATTATGTCCCTCCTTCTGGTGACTTTGGACCTCATTTGTTCTTCTTTTTCCAATTTCAGTAATTGTGTCTTTAGACTATTCATTTAGGAATGTTCTTCCTTCTTTAAATAGGCCAGGATTGCAATATACTTTCCTCTTAGAACTGCCTTTGCTGCGACCCACAGAAGTTGTGGCTTTGTGTTGTTGTTGTCATTAGTCTCCATATATTCTTTGATTTCTGTTTGATTTGGTCGTTAAGCCATTGATTAATTAGGAGAATGTTGTTAAGTCTCCATATATTTGTGAGCCTTTTTGATTTCTTTCTAAAATTTATTTCTAGTTTTATACCTTTGTGATCTGAGAGGTTGGTTGGTAGAATTTCAATATTTTTGAATTTACTGAGGTTCTTTTTGTGGCCTAGTATGTGGTCTATTCTGGAAAATGTTCCATGTGCACATGAGAAGAATGTGTATCTGATTGCTTTTGGGTGCAGAGTTCTGTAGATATCTATTAGGTCCATCTGTTCTAGTGTGTTTTTCAGTGCCTCTGTGTCTTTACTTATTCTCTGTCTGGTTGATCTGTCCTTTGGAGTGAGTGGTGTGTTGAAGTCTCCTAAAATGAATGCATTGCTGTCTATTTCCTCCTTTAATTCTGTTAGTACTTGTTTCACATATGCTGGCCCTCCTGTGTTGGGTGCATATATATTTATAATGGTTATATGTTCCTGTTGGACTGACCCCTTTATCATTATGTAATGTCCTTCTTTACCTCTCGCTACTTTCTTCGTTTTGAAGTCTATTTTGTCTGATACAAGTACTGCAACACCTGCTTTTTTCTCCTTGTTGTTTGCATGAAATATCTTTTTCCATCCCTTCACTTTTAGTCTGTGTATGTCTTTGGGTTTAAAGTGAGTCTCTTGAAGGCAGCATATAGATGGGTCTTGTTTTTTTATCCATTCAGTGACTCAATGTCTTTTGACTGGTGCATTCAGTCCATTTACATTTAGGGTGATTATGGATAGGTATGTACTTATTGGCATTGCAGGCTTCAGATTCGTGGTTACCAAAGGTTCAAGGTTAACTTCCCTACGATCTAAAAGTCTAACAACTAACTTAATATGCTGTTACAAACACAATCTAAAGGTTCTTTTTTTGTTTGTTTGTTTCTGTCCTCCTTTTTCTTTCTACTCCATTCTTTATATATTAGGTATCATACTCTGTACTGTTTGTCTATCCCTTGATTGACTTTGGGGATAGTTAATTTAATTTTACATTTGCTTAGTAATTAGCTGTTCTATTTTCTTTACTGTGGTTTTATTACCGCTGGTGACAGCTATTAAAACGTAGGAACACTTCCATCTATAGCAGTCACTCCAAAATACACTGTAGAGATGGTTTGTGGGAGGCAAATTCTCTCAGCTTTTGCTTATCTGGGAATTGTTTAATCCCTCCTTCAAATTTAAATGATAATCTTGCCGGATAAAGTAATCTTGGTTCAAGGCCCTTCTGCTTCATTGCATTAAATACATCATGCCATTGCCTTCCGGCCTGTAAGGTTTCTGCTGAGAAGTCTGATGATAGCCTGATGGGTTTTCCTTTGTATGTGATCTTATTTCTCTCTCTGGCTGCTTTGAATAGTCTCTCCTTATCCTTGATCTTTGCCATTTTACTTACTATATGTCTTGCTGTTGTCTTCGTTGGGTCCCTTGTGTTGGGAGATCTGTGCACCTCCATGGCCTGAGAGACTATCTCCTTCCCCAGATTGGGGAAGTTTTCAGCAATCACCTCCTCAAAGACAGTTTCTATCCCTTTTTCTCTCTCTTCTTCTCCTGGTACCCCTATAATGTGAATATCGTTCCGTTTGGATTGGTCACACAGTTCTCTCAATATTCTTTCATTCTTGAGATCCTTTTTTCTCTCAGTGCCTCAGCTTCTTTGTATTCCTCTTCTCTAGTTTCTATTTCATTTATTGTCTCCTCACCGTATCCAATCTGCTTTTAATACCGTCCATTGTGTTCTTCAGTGATTGGATCTCTGACCGGAATTCATTCCTGAGTTCTTGAATATCTTTCCGTACCTCCATGACCATGTTAATGATTTTTATTTTGAACTCCCTTTCAGGGAAAGTCATAAGGTCCATATCATTTAAATCTTTCTCAGGATTTGTATTCATACTTTTACTCTGGACCAGGTTCCTTTGGCATTTCATATTTTTGTATGGCGCTCTCTAGTGCCCAGAAGCTCTACTCTCTGGAGCTGCTCAGCCCTGAAGCAATGAGGGGTTTGTAGGGGAGTGGTATTGGTGCCTCTGGGGAGGAAAGGGGTGTTTGCTGGTTCCTGGCTGCTATGCCTGTCTCCACTGCCTGAACTAGTGGGCTGAGCACACAGGTATAAGCCTCTGTGCTTTGCGTTTTTAGTTGCTGTAGACAGATCTTCCCTCTGGCTGGCCTAACACCAGGGAAGGATTTCCCGGTTTGCAAGCCTGGTGGGGCTGGCCAGAAGAAAGACGCCCAAGTCTGCCTGTCACAGAAGGGGTTCTTGGAGCTGTGTAGACAGCCAGGGAGCTGGAGCACGTGAAGATCGTGAAAGCTCCCAACCTGCTCGGCAGAGTGCACCCGGACAATTTTGTCTGCCTGTCCTTTCTCCTGAGTAGTAAGCTCTGTGCAATCCTTGCCCCTTTAGCAGCCTTCTTGCTAACGGCTTCTTTGTTAGGAAGTCTCTCAGACTGCCTGCCTTTCTTTTGTCCCCGAGCTGGGTATGGATCCCTGCTTTCACAAGCAGCTGGAATCTTAGTCTCTCCAGGAATTCTGCCTGTCTTAGCTTTCCAACCCCCTAATTACAAGAGTATCATGCAAGCACCATGAAATGTAGGTTTGTGCTCCCAGAGCAGATCTCCATAGTTAGGTATTCCGCAGTCCCACATCTCCACTCCCTCCCTGCTCCTTTCCTGTTCTTCCTGCTGGTGAGCTGGGGTGGGGGAAAGGCTTGGATCCCACAGGACCACAGCTTTAGTAGGTTACCCTTTTCTGTGAGGGCTGCTCTGGTTTCCAGGTGTATGCAGTTTGTTGCCGTCCTCTTTCCTGTTGCTCTTTCAAGAGTAGTTGTAGTAGGTTTATTTTCATATTATATGAGGTTTTAGGAGGAAGCCTCTGTCTCACCTCTCACGCAGCCATCTTTTCTGGTAATGAGGTTTTAGTTACAACACCAAAGCATGTATGATCCATGAAAGAGAAAGACTGATGAACTGGACTTCATTAAAATGAAAAATTTCACAGACTGGGAGAAAATATTTCCAAAACATGTAACTGATAAAGACTATATCCAAAATATACAAATAACTCTAAAAGCTCAAAAATAAGAAAATAAACAACCCAGTTAAAAAGTGTCAAAAGATCTGAACATATGCCTCAGCAAAGAGGATATGTAGATGGCAAATAAGCATATGAGAACATATTCAATATCATTTGTTATTAGTGAATTACAAATTAAAGCAATTATGAGATAACACTACAATACTATTAGAATGGCTAAAATCCAAAATACTGACAATACCAAATGATGACAAGAGTGTGGAGAATGTAGGAACCTTCATTCATTGCTGGTGAGCATGGAAAATGATACAGCCATTATAGAAAACAGTTTGGCAATTCCTTACAAAGCTAACATAGCGTTACTATACAATTCTGCAACCACACTCTAATGGGAATGTATTATCCCAAATGAGCTGAAACCTATGTCTACACAAAATTGTGCAAACAAAGTTTTATCACAGCTTTATTCATAATAGCCAAAACATGGAAAAACCCAAAATTTCCTTCAATAGGTGAAGATAACCAAACAGACTGTGGTGCTTCCATATAATGGAATATTATTCAGTAAGAAAAAGAAATTGTGCCATGAAAAAACATAGAGGAATCTTTATAGCATACTGCTAAGTAAAAGAAACCAATCTGAAAGTTTATATATTATATGATTCTAAGTATATGACCTTCTGGAAAAGGCAAAACATTATACATGTTAAACTTGGACTTTTTAGTCAATAATCATATATTAAATACTAGTTAATCCTTTTTAACACATGTACCAGACCAATGCAGATGCTAGTAATAGGGGAAACTGAAGGCTACTAAGAGGGAAAACTGAAGGTAAGGAGCAGGGGAGGAAGTCTGTGAGAACTTTCTGTACCTTCTGCTGGTTTTTCTGAAAACCTAAAATTGCTTTACAGAATAAAGTCTATTACTTTTTTAAAGTAAAGCTATGTCCTAACAAATGCAGTAGAAGAAAGTCAACAAAATGAATGGTTCTTTGAAAAAAAATGATAATTTCATCAATACTGATCTCATAAAAATAATAGAAATAACTAATACTGTAAGTGAAAAAGAATATCACTAAAGATCTTATATTATTAAAATATGAAGATATGATAAAAAAAGTTTATGCCAGTACACTTAAAATTTCAAGTGAACTGAATAAATTCTTAGAAAAACTTTAGCAGAAGTAGTAGAAAATCCAAATGACCCCCCTATTAAAGAAACTGAATTAGAAACTTTCCCATAAATAAATATCCAGCCCAGTTTACCTTACCAGTGAATTCTCCTAAGATCTAATAAACAAATAATACGTCTTGAACAAAATCTTCCAGATGATTAATATCTGAAATTCAATTAAAATAGTTTACCACAATAATAAAATAGAGAGGAAAGATAATATGATTATTTCAATATATGCAGAAAAAAAATCTGAAATAATTTAACAGTTGTTCAGGATGAAAATCTCTGGCCAATTAGGAATAGATATAACTTCCCAAATCTGAGAAGATAGCTATAAAAACCTACAGTAAACATCATACCTTGTGGAGAAATAGAGAAAGCTTTCCTCCACAAGGTAGGGGGATGAAACAAAGATGCCCATTATCCCAAAACTTATTCATCATTCCACTGGAAGTCCTAGACAGTACACTAAGTCAAAGATGGCATAATAAGCCAGTAAGTCAAATAAATAAAAGTATCATTTTTCATGAATAACATGGCTATATATGTCAAAAACCCAAAATCTACTATCTATCGGAATGAATCAGTCAAGTTAGCAGTTTGCTGGATCCAAAGTCAACATCTAAAAACCAGTCGTACAGAGTAGTAAATGCGAGTGAGAGATGATGCCAATGTTCTGTTTCTCAGTCTGATGGTGGTTACATAGGTATATATTCACTTTGTGAAAATGTATAGCTGCATATTTTTGATTAATGCACTTTTTGGCATATGTAATATACTTCAGAAAAGCTTACTTTATGTTGTTTAACAGATACAGAGTTTCAGTTTGAAGATAAAGTTCTGCAGTCGGTTGCACAACAAGTAAATATACGTAACACTGCAACCTGTACACTTAAAATAGTTAAGACAGTAAATTTTATGTATACTTTACCACAATTAACCATTAAAAATATTTACTTTAGAAAAGGTGAATGATGTTAAGAAACTAATATTAAAGATATGTGAATCTAAGGAACAGAAAAAAAATCAAA
This sequence comes from Smutsia gigantea, assembly GCA_032199065.1. Classification (NCBI taxonomy): domain Eukaryota; kingdom Metazoa; phylum Chordata; class Mammalia; order Pholidota; family Manidae; genus Smutsia; species Smutsia gigantea. Next base: position 82,190 of record JAVSCE010014625.1, on the reverse strand, counting down.
GTCAGAAACCTATAACTCACCATTAGAGAAATTCGGCCTCCCTCCACTTTAGGCTGAGCAAAATTGTCACACACTGATAACAGATGGAACACCATAGTACGACACCACAATTCCTCAATTGTAAGGCAGTATTCATCATAAGATATATCACTGATTTAATAACAGCTTCTGGGTGAAAAAAACTCACCATATGTATATTCCCCTGTAGACACAACTGAATAATGAAAGTGTGGGTGTCTAACAATTGAGAAAATGTGGCATGTCTATAAAGATGAACAAAGATAAACTGTTTTGCCTATCCTTAGAATATAAACCCAATGTCTCAAAGTAGAACTATCCATTCCTTTTTCTTAAGGGATCTTGACCACAAAAGTATTCATGATTATAATGGAATCCAAAGAACACCAGCATTATAGGGGTGAAATTTATGCTAGCACTGATTTATTTATATATTTATTAAATAAACATGAACAAAAACATTTTAGTAGGCTAACTACTGGGGACATAAGTATATGAGAGTATTGTCAGTCCCTGAAAAAGGCAGGGTTTACAGGGTTTACTCTGTTCCTTCTGTTGACTGTTGCATGTCTGCTGGTTGAAAGGAGGCTGTAAGTTTTGTTCTACTTGATGGAAGGGTTTTTATCCTGGCTAAAGGGCCATGACTAACCACAAAGTGATTGTACTCTTTGTACAGATGTAATCTTTCAGGTAAGTGGCTTGAGGAATGGGTGTAGGCTGGATTTTGACCCCAAATGTCTGGTTCTTATGTAGGACATACACTGGCTTAGTGATGAAACATATTTGCCATCTTTACTGGCATTTATGGTGATACCTGAAAATCAGAGTCTCATGCATATTACCAATATGGGCTGATATATCCTAATGATTTGGCAAAGTAATAGTGGCTTAAGAATGGACTTTAATATATTTGACAATGAAAATAAGTATTATCTCTGTTCCATAGATAACTAATACTTTGCTTCTAAGGAGATTTTAAAATACAGTTCATGAAATTATATTTGGGATATTTGAATGGGTTTGCCTTCAATGAATTGGTATAAGCGTGGTGAGGAGGAGGGAGGGCTTCAGGGTTTCAGGCATAGATATATACTTCTGCCAGAGAGACATAATAATAACTACAGTACTTTTCATGTCCAGAGTTGGTAACTGTAACCTTTCAGATGTACATATGTAAAACTGAATGGCAGCACACAAAAATACCACTTTATATTTGCAACAATGACTTAAATTATATAATTCATATCTTTGCAATATGAGCTTTGAGAGGATTCCTGATATTTCTCATTCAAAAACAAAAGAAACAAACAAGTTTTCTTTTTTTGAACTGTAATGATTCTGCACTATTTCTGATAAACAAAGAGAATGGTCTGCTACTTCAGTGTCTATGATTACATTACAGTACAATGGAGAAAAGTCACTAATGGGTACCTCTGAGGTCACCACTGAAACTCTAGCATTCAATTTTGTTTATTAATGAGCCCAGGACAGGGGTCTCCTAGGATGTCAGTATTTGTTAAAAAAATAATATGAAATACTATTAAAACCTTACACAAACAGACTATCTAAAAATATCATCCTAATATGTAGCTTCTGAAATAAGCAACCCTTTCCAAGTGCCTGGGACAGGTGCAGAGGGGAGAATTTAACTGGAGGAACTGTCATTCTTTCATCAATGACAGGAGGAAAATAGGATATTCAAAATGCTGAAAAGAATTACTGCAAATATACGTGCACTTTTGGTCACTGCTTTTTGATTAAGAAAATATTGTGCATAATAACTTGAGAATGTATTTAACATAAATTATATTTGCATGAATTATGTTTATTCATATGGTCAGATACATAATGGCTCGCTTGATAAATGGCTGATTAGTCTTATAATCAGCCCAAGAGAGACCTGCTTCAAAAACACTCTCTCCTGGGGATATATGACTTTCTAGATATTTTCCATTTTGGCTTTAAACAGGGAAATGTTGCCAGACTAGGGCACCCAAAACAATTTACTTCCAGCTTCCAGTCTGCAATCTAGGCATTATGTTTTCAGGTTGGGATGCCTAGAGAAATTGGGCCAATTGCTCAGCACAAACCTCAGAGTCCCAGGAGCCACAACCAAGTGGTCACTGCAAAACCACTCCAAGGAAAGGAGCATTTTCATAAAGAGAAAACATTTCAAGGGAACCATGATTTCTTTAATGCAATGAGGAAAATGTAGTATTTCTGGTGAGAAATAATTACTGCAGACACCAGCACTTTTAATTCCTGTGCTTTGATGATGAGACTATTGTCTCCACCTGAGACTCTACTTGAGACATTCAGGCATGGAAAATGCCTTCAAAATTAAGGGAAAAAATGTTAAAATACTGCCCTATTGTTAGGTAGCATTATTCTGGGAAAACTCGTCTAATTTTTCCCTTCATATCTTGCTCAGGAATATTCTCAACTCCCTATGACCAACTTCTTCCTCAAATTGATGGCAACTGTCACATATTCTGGGATATCTCCCCTGATGACCCCCACCCTGAACTCCCAATCTGGATACGCAATCCTCTTGTTCATTCTCATATCAACTTGTACTCTTTAGTATTGTTAATTATGCTATATCATAATGATCAAGCTATCTGTCAATCCTTACACCTTTTTTTTAGCTCCCTATATTGCAATTTCTTGGGGATTATCCCTGTGAACTGTTTTCCTGCAAGGCTAAATGGAATACTTGCCCCTTACTTGACATTCAACTCATGGAGAATAGTAGAATGAGGTCCTTACAAAGGAATTTACTTCTATTACATAACAGTGTAAATATCTCTACCCTTTGTTTACTAAACTTGATATCTAGGTATCTATTTGCCTCTGTTCTTCCATTATTATTAACTCCTTTTAGGAAAGGAAATTAGTCATATTGTAGAAACAGACTTCAGTACTTTTAGGTAGAAAATACTGATATTAGTATCATTTCACTGGAGCCATAGATTTGTGTTCAGGTAAGTGTTTAGTACTATGCTCTTTCCGATAATATAATGAAAAGGGTTTGTGGGTTCAAGAAAATAGAAAAATTAATATAGATATGTAATGGTTAGTTAGAACATAGAAAGTTAATACCATAAACCTGTAGCAAGACAGTATTATAATTAAGATAGAGAAATTAAAACAGCATAGGATTTTCACATTTCTCGTGGTTACTAGGCAGGCATGACCAATTAGGACAGATATTACATAATCAATTTTATTAATCATAAGTGTGCCTATCCCTTATTATGACTATTTACTCATAAGTTCATTATGTTATAATAATAGTCACTTGCCCCTTGAGAAGATTAGGAGTTTTAAAAGTCAAAACTGGATTTGAAATTACTGTGTTTAATAAATGTATGTGGCTTATCATTGCTGCTATTTCTTGATTTTAACTTTTCCTTTTTCTGCAAGCAGTTTACAACCCTGATAAAATACCGTTAGTGAAAAAATAATATATATATATATATCCAGGTACATACAATATGGGTTTAATTCTATCTGTTGGCATTTGAAAACTAAGTTTAAACTCAGTTCAGTCTTTGAAGTTTTAATAGATGTTGTATCCAAATAGGAGTTGTCAACAATATAGTTTCTTCAATACATTCATATTATTATGAATATGGACTTTGCTTAAGTAAATGTCACCTTCCAAAAGCCTTCAATGAAATACTGAAAGCAAAGTTTTTGCCCTCCATGCTTGTGTTTTAAATAATCCCATTATTAGAATTGGCTCTCACTTGGTATTTTCTGTTTTTGCAAACTTGTTTATTTAACTTACTCTGCTTTATTTATAGGTTATACAACAATGGTAGAGATTTAAAGTGAGAATACACAATACAGTCAGTATACTTCCCTGTTAAACAATGCAATTTGCCATCCATTTCATAAGCTTGATTGAAATAAAGCACTGATCAGGCATCTGTAAAATGTGTAACACTAGTAATTGTGATTGACAGACCAAGTTAGGGGTTGGGGTGAGTATGTGGTGGGTAGCCCAAGGTAAATGCTTTGGCTAACCAGAACTACCCATTAACCCCATAGGACACTTAGCAAATTTAACAGGTGGGGTTTTCTTTTCTAAAAAGAGTTTATATTCTATAAAATTCATTTATATAGAGATTATGTATAAATTATATAAATATTATAATTAAATTAATAATTAGAGAATGCATGTTAATACATATGGCTAAAAAAGGTCACATTTTGATATGAAACAATAAACCAACTATGTTATTATCTGTTTTTTGAAATGTATGTATATTTGCATCTTCAGTTTTCTAAGTTCCTTTTCTTTTAAAATAAGTCCTTGTAACATTACTCAGTAGCAATGCTTCCAAAATAGACAGGGAAAGTTTTTTAGATAAATTTAACTGAAAACCATCATAATATTTAAAGATATGACTTGCCAATGGTTAATGGGTCAAACAACTGATAAATATTTATTGTCTATACATTTTTAGCACCATATAAATAATGAAGAATAGAACCTAATTGCATTATGAGCTGTTTTGCTATAATCTAGTTCATGTGATTGCCAGTTAAATTCTTTATAAAAATTTTGGTAATTCAGTAAGATATTTCATAGTGTATATTGGTGTTTCCCAAAAAAAGAGTTACAGGAAACAAGAAACTGGACAAAAAGGGACCTGGAGCCAAGTTAATTTGGGAATTACTTACATGAAAAGGTTCAAAATGCCTATCACCTGGAAATGATACACTGATAAGGGACTAATATCCAAAATATATAAAGAACTCATACAACTCAAAGCCCCCAAAAACCACAACCCGAATTCAACATGGCCATGTGAGAGGTGAGACAGAAAAAACTCCTCCCAAAACTACAGATAGTGTGAAAATATAGTTAATACAACCAACCCTAAAACAGCAACAGGAAAGAAGGCTGCACCAGACTGCATACAGACCTCACGAACAGAGCAGACCTCACAAAACAGGGTAATATACCAAAGCATTGATCTGGCAGGACCCAGGCCCTTCCCCCACCCCAGCTCACCTGCAGGAGGAAGAGAAACAGAGCAGGGAGGAGGTGGAAGCCTGGGAATGCTGAACACCTAGTCCTGGAGATCTGCTTTGTGAGCAGAAACCTACATTGTGTGGTACTCTGGAGGATGGGAAGCTAGGACAGGCGGAGTGATTGAGAGACAGATTTCGGCCATTTGTGAAGGATGGGACTAACACCCAGCCACTCTGAGACTAGGGAAAGGCAGGCAGTCTGAGAAGCTTCCTAGCAACGAGAGGGCAGCTGAAGGGGCAGGGTTTGCACGGAGCTTGCTGCGTGGGAGAAGAGATAGGGGGACAAGGTTATCTGGGTGCACTCTGCCCACCAGATTGGGAACTTTGAGGAGCTTCAGGCACTCTGTCCCCCTGGCTGGCTACTCAGCTCTGAGGCCCCGACTGTGGTATGCAGCCTGCCGAGCCTTCCTCCTGGCCTGATGGCACTGGCGTGCAAACCAGCAGTCACTGTACTGGTGTCAGGCCAGTCACAGGGAGGCACCACCTATGAGAGCTAGTGACGCAAAGCACAGAGGCTTACACCTGTGTGCTTGGCCCACTTGCTCTGATACTGGAGACAGAAACTGCAGACAGAAATCAGGAAACAGATCTTTCCTCCCCACAGGCACCAGCTCTGCTTCCCTACGTCCCGTAACCTCACTCTAGGGACTGAGCAGCTTCAGAGACTAGAGATTCTGGACACTAGAGGGCACCACACAGAAATATGAAACATCAAATGAACATGGTTCAGATAAAAATCTCAGAAACCGCAGAAAAAGAGCCATATGAAACTAAACACACCAATCTTCATGAAAGAAAGTTCAAAATAAAAATCATAAACATGCTTATGGAGGTACAGAAAAATATTGAAGAACTCAGGAACAAATTTAAGACGGAGATTCAATTTTTAAGAAATTCCATATCTGAAATGAAACATACTATGGAGGGATTTAAAAGCAGATTAGGTGAAGTAGAAGAGATGGTAAATGGAATAGAAATTAGAGAAGAGGAATACAAAGAATTTGAGTCACAGAGAGAAAAAAAGAATCTCTAAGAATGAAAGAATATTGAGAGAACTGTGTGACCAATCCAAACGGAACAATATTCGCATTATAGGGATACCAGAAGAAGAAGAGAGAGAAAAAGGTATAGAAAGTGTCATTGAGGAGGTAATTGCTGAAAACTTCCCCAATCTGGGGAAGGAGATAGTCTCTCAAGCCATCGAGATGCACATATCTCCCAACACAAGAGACGCAAGGAAGACAACATCAAGACATATAATAATTAAAATGGCAAAGATAAGGATAAAGACAGACATTTAAAAGCAGCTAGAGAGAGAAAAAAGATCACATTCCAATGGAAAACCCATCAGGCTATCATCAGATTTCTCAAAGGAAACATTACAGGCTAGAAGGGAGTGGAATGATATATTTAATGCAATGAAGCAGAAGGGCCTTGAACCAAGAATACTCTACCCGGCAAGGTTATCATTTAAATTTGAAGGACGGATTAAACAATTTCCAGATAAGCAAAAGCTAAGAGAATTTACCTCCACACAAACCATCTCTACAGTGTATTTTGGAGTGACTGCTATAGATGGAAGTGTTCCTAAAGTTTAATAGCTGTCAACAGAGGAAAAGAAACCACACTAAAGAAAGTAGAACACTTCATTACTAAGCATATGCAAAATTAAATTAACTATCTGCAAAGTCAATCAAGGGATAGATAAAGAGTACAGAATATGATACCTAATATATAAAGAATGGAGGAGGAAGTAAAAGGAGGAGAAAATAAAAAAAAGAACCTTTAGATTGTGTTTGTAAGAGCATATTACGTGAGTTAAGTTAGATTCTTATATAGTAAGGAAGTTAACCTTGAACCTTTAGTAACCACAAATCTAAACCCTGCAATGGCAATAAGTACATACCTATTGATAATCACCCTATATGTAAATTGTCTAAATGCACCAATCAAAAGACGTAGAGTCACTGAATGTATAAAAAACACAAGACCCATCTATATGCTGCCTACAAGAGACTCACTTCAAACCCAAAGACATAACACAGACTAAAACTGAAGGGATGGAAAAAAATATTTCATGCAAGTAATAGGGAGAAAAAAGCAGGAGTTGCAGTACTTGTATCAGACAAAACAGACTTCAAAACAAAGAAAGTCACAAGAGACAAAGAAGGACATTACATAATGATAAAGGGGTCATTCCAACAAGAGGATATAACTATTATAAATATCTATGCACCCAACACAGAATCACCTACATATGTGAAACAAACACTAAAAGAATTAAAAGGGGGAAATAGAATGCAATGCATTCATCTTGGGAGACTTCAACACACCACTCACTCCAAAGGACAGATCAACCAGACAGAAAATAAATAGACAGAGGCACTGAACAAAGTATTAGAACAGATGGACTTAACAGACATCTACAGAACACTCGATCCAAAAGCAACAGGATACACATTATTCTCGAGTGCACATGGAACATTTTCAAGAACAGATCATATACTGGTCCACAAAAAGAACCTCAGTAAATTCAAAAAGATTGAAATTGTACCAACCAGCTGGTCAGATCACAAAGGTATGAAACTAGAAATAAATTACTCAAAGAAAATGAAAAAGCCCACAAAAACATGGAGGCTTAATAACATGCTCCTAAATAATCAATGGTTCAATGACCAAATAAAAACAGAGATCAAGCAATATATGGAGACAAATGACAACAATAATTCAACACTGCAAAATCTGTGGGAAGCAGTGAAGGTCGTGCTAAGAGGGAAATACATTGCAATACAGGCCTATCTCAGAAAAGAAGAACAATTCCAAATGAACAGTCTAAACTCACAATTAATGAAACTAGAAAAGGAAGAACAAATGAGGCCCAAAGTCAGTAGAAGGAGGGACATAATAAAGACTAAGCAGAAATAAATAAAATTGAGAAGAATAAAACAATAGAAAGAATCAATGAAAGCAAGAACTGGTTCTTTGAGAAAATAACAAAATAGATAAACCCCTAGCCTGACTTATCAAGAAAAAAAGAGAGTCTAAACAGAAATGAGAAAGGAAAAATCACTTTGGATACCACAGAAATACAAAGAATTATAAGAGAATACTATGAAAAATTATAAGCTAACAAACTGGATAACATAGAAGAAATGGACAATTTTCTAGAAAAATACAACCTTCCAAGGCTGACCCAGGAGGAAACAGAAAATCTGAATAGACCAATTACCAGCAAAGAAATTGAACTGGTAATCAAAAACCAACCTAAGAACAAAACTGCTGGGACAGATGGTGTCACTGATGAATTTTATCAAACATTTACTGAAAACTTAATACCCATCCTTCTTAAAGTTTTCCAAAAAGTAGAAGAGGAGGGAATATTCCCAAACTCATTCTATGAGGCCAGCATCACCCTAATACCAAAACCAGGCAAAGACACCACAAAAAAAGAAAATTACAGACCAATATCCCCGATGAACATAGATGAAAAAATATTCAACAAAATATTAGCAAACCGAATTCAAAAATACATCAAAAAGGTCATCCATTATGATTAAGTCAGATTCATCCCAGAGATGCAAGGATGGTACAACATGTGAAAATTCATCAACATCATCCACTACATCAACAAAAAGAAGGACAAAAACCACATGATCATCTCCATAGACGCTGAAAAAGCATTTGACAAAATTCATGATAAAACTCAACAAAATGGGTATAGAGGGCAAGTACCTCAACATAATAAAGGCCATATATGACAAACCCACAGCCAACATTATACTTAACAATGAGAAGTTGAAAGCTTTTTCTTTAAGATCAGGAACAAGACAAGATGCCCACTCTCCCCACTTCTATTCCACATAGTATTGGATGTCCTTGCCACGTCAATCAGACAACACAAAGAAATAAAAGACATCCAGATTGGTAAGGAACATGTCAAACTGTCCCTGTTTGCAGATGACATGATATTGTTCATAAAAAACCCTAAAGAATCCACTTCAAACCTACTAGATCTAATATCTGAATTCATTAAAGTTGCAGGATACAAAATTAATACAGAGAAATCTCTTGCATTCCTATACACTAACAATTAACTAGTAGAAAGAGAAATCAGGAAAACAATTCCATTCACAATTGCATCAAAAAGAATAAAATACCTAGGAATAAACCTAACCAAGGAAGTGAAAGACTTATACTCTGAAAACTACAAGATACTCAAGAGAGAAATTAAAAAAGATACCAATAAATGGAAACACATCCCGTGCTCATGGATAGAAAGAATTAATATTGTCAAAATGGCCATCCTGCCTAAAGCAATCTAGAGATTCAATGCAATCCCTATCAAAATACCAACACCATTCTTCAATGAACTAGAGCAAATAGTTCTAAAATTCATATGGAACCACAAAAGACCCTAAATAGCTTAATCAATCATGAGAAAGAAGCATAAAGCAGGGGGATCTTGCTTCCCAACTTCAAGCTCTACTACAAAGCCATAGTAATCAAGACAATTTGGTACTGGCACAAGAACAGACCCATAGACCAGTGGAGGAGAATAGAGAGTCTGGATATTAATGTAAGCATATACGGTCAGTTAATATATGATAAAGGAGCCATGGATATACAACGGGGAAATGACAGCGTCCTCAGCAGCTGGTGTTGGCAAAACTGGACAGCTAAATATAAGAGAATGAAACTGGATTATTGTCTAACTCCATACACAAAAGTAAACTCAAAATGGATCAAAGACCTGAATGTAAGTCATGAAACCATAAAACTCCTAGAAAAAAACATAGGCAAAAATATCTTGGACATAAACATGGGCAACCTCTTTATGAACATATCTCCCTGCGCAAGGGAAACAATAGCAAAAATGAACAAGTGGGACTATATCAAACTAAAAAGCTTCTGTACAGCAAAGGACACCAAAAGTAGAACAAAAAGACATCTTACAGTATGGGAGAATATATTCATAAATGACATATCCAATAAGGGGTTGACATACAAATTATATAATAAAGAACTCATGCACCTCAGTAAACACAAATCAAATAAGCCAATTAAAAAATGGGCTGAGGAGCTGAACAGAAAACTTCTCCAAAGAAGAAATTCAGATGGCCAACAGGCACATGAAAAGATGCTCCACATCACTAATCATCAGAGAAATGCAAATTAAAACCACAATGAGATATCACCTCACACCAGTGAGGATGGCCACCATCCAAAAGACAAACAACAACAAATGTTGAGGAGGATGTGGAGAAAGGGGAACCCTCCTATACTGTTGGTGGGAATATAAATTAGTTCAACCATTGTTGACAGCAGTATGGAGGTTCCTCAAAAAACTCAAAAGAAATACCATTTGACCCAGAAATTCCACTCCTAGGAATGTACCCTAAGAATGCAGCAGCCCAGTTTGAAAATGACATATGCACCCCTATGTTTATTGCAGCACCATTTACAATAGCCAAGAAATAGACGAAATCTAAGTGTCCATAAGTAGATGAATGGATAAAGAAGATGTGGTACATATACACAATGGAATATTTTTTAGCCATAAGAAGGAAAGAAATCCTACCATTTGCAACAGCATGGATGGAGCTAGAGGGTATTATGTTCAGTGAAATAAGCCAGGCGGAGAAAGACAAGTATCAAATGATTTCAGTCATCTGTGGAGTATACGAAACAAAGCAAAAACTGAAGGAACAAAACAGCTGCAGACTCACAGACCTAAGAATGGACTAACAGTTACCAAAGGGAAAGGGACTGGGGAAGATGGGTGGGAAGGGTGGGATGAGGGGAAAAAGAGGTATTACGATTAGCACACATAATGTAGCAGGGGTGGGTGATACAGGGAAGGTAGTATAACACAGAGAAGACAAGTAGTGATTCTATAGCATCTTACTATGCTGATGGACAGTGACTGTAATGGGGTTTGTGGTGGGGACTTGATAATAGGGAGAGTCTAATAACCATAATGTTGCTCATGTAATTGTATATTAATAATACCAAAATAAAAAAAACCACAACCCAATTAAAAAATGGGTAGAGGACCTCAGTAGATATTTTTCCAAAGAAGGCATACAGATGGCCTAAAGGCACATGAAAAATGCTCAACATCACTAATACTCAGGGAAATTCAAAACCACAAATGGGATATCCCCTCACAAATAAAATATCACCAGTCAGAATGGCTCCTATCCAAAAGACAAGAAATAAGAGGTGCTAGTTGAGGATGTAGAGAAAAGGGAACCCTCCTACACTGTTGGTGGGAATGTAGATTGGTGCAGACACTGGGAAAGCAGTATGGAGGCTCCTCAATAAAACTAAAAATAGAAATACCATGTGACCTAGCAATTCCACTGCTGGGAATTTACCTAAAGAAAACAAAATCACTAATTTGAAAAGATATATGCACACTTATGTTTATTGCTACTTTATTTACAGTAGCCAAGATATGGAAGCAGCCCAAGTGTCCATCTATAGGTGAATGGATAAAGACAATGTGGAACATGGAGGCAATGGAGTATTAGCTGTAAAAAATAATCTTGCAATTTATACAACGTGGATGGACCTAGAGCGTGTCATGCTAAGTGAAATAAGTCAGAGAAAGACAGATACCATATGATTTCACATATATTCAGAACCTAAAAAACAAAACAAAACAAAAAAATGACTCAGAAATAGTAAAACAGATTGTTGGTTAGGAAAGGGAGTGGGTGAAGGGTAAATAGGTGAAGGGGATAAAGAGGTACAAACTTCAAATTACAAACAGTCATAGGAATGGAAGTACAGTATAGAGAATATAACCAATAACACTGTAATATCTTCGTATGGTAGCACGGGTAACTATACTTACTGTGGAGAGCATTCAGCAATGTATATAATTATCAAATCACTATGTTGTACACATCTAAAAGCCAACTACATTTCAATAATAATGCATATTACCACATGATTGACTCATCTATAGACATACAAATTGTTTATAAACATGAAAAACTAACTTCTATTCTAGTCAAAAAATGCAAACTAGAACAATGATAAGAAATAAATTTTTTTGATTGACCATATTAGGGAAGATAGGAAAAAAGGTAACCTTCCATTTTGGCAAAGAAATGGGGAAATGGACATGCCCCCATTAGAATGGGCAAGCTTGGCTGGTTGTTCTGTAAGTTGGTGCTTACTTTCTAGCTGGAAGTATGTACCAAAAATATATTTATATTTTGATCCAGCAATTCTTTGATGACTATAAACTAAAAAATAAAAATTAAGGCTGTGAACCTACATACAATCTAAGTTTGGAATTTTTTTCTTAACTATCTTAAAACTGTGTAGTGGGATATGATTTTTTTTTCTTATCTGTATTTCCTACTTTTTCAAAACTGGTTTTAAAAATTCCTTGAAAAAAATGTTTGAAATCATTTAACCTAAAATGGCAGAAACTGTTCAACTCTATGATTAACAGTCAATAGTTAGAACCTTATATAATTTGATATAAAATCCAAGGAATCAGACAAAGAAGTATTTATAACTGAGTCACCACAATCAAAGACAATAAAAACAAACAATAGCTCAGATGACTTTCAAATGTTTTATCATTCAGTCCACAAAGCTGAATTTGGTGCCTCAATTTGTTGCAAGGAAAGATGAGAGCCAACTCATTACTTGAAGAAACCACTTCAGGTGAATGGACATTCACAGAAATATCAAACTGATGTCAAAAGATGCCAATTTTTAACATAATAGTATGCTGAATTACTCTCATCTTCTTGGATATGTTATTTTTACTTGTACTTTTATTATTGTAATATCTATTGTTCTATAACAATATATTCTTAAATTTGGAATCTTTAATAGCCCAAAGGGACAGGTTAAAAGTAGTTACAGACTATTACCAGTACTTGAAACTATATCTAGAGAAGAAAGGCTAATCAAGGAGGGAAACATTTACAGATTTGGATTAAAACAGATCAGTAAAGAAAATAGGACTCAGTAGGTTCAACAGAAATGGGGAGTGATGCAATCTCATGAGACACAACAAAGAGGGGACTATAAATTAAGAATAACCATTTGCATCTGCTTAAAAGAGGCTTTCCTAAATGAAAGGTATTATGTTGGTGGAAACGCTTATATCTTATGGTATGTATTTCATTTAAAATCAAATTAAGGCATATAATAAATTATTCTACCAATCTAGACAAGCACATGGCTTAAGAGTAACTCAAAATAATAAAGTAAATATATTAGTCTAAGAATAATTCATATGATTATATGAAAATAATATAATCTTCAATAAAAAAGCTACTAGAAAAAAGAATACATATGTAAATTATTTTTAGAATTAAATAAATAATAAAGGCAACATCTCTAAATAATTTCTCCACCAAGAATGTCACACAAAAGTAGAAATGATTTATTCCATGTAATCATAAATTTGGAAAGTTTTTTTGAAATGTAGGGAAATGTTTTATATAAGATTATTAACTGATTCAAATCTCACAGTAACTATATATGTTAGGAAATATTTAAGAAATACTGCAACAGCACCATGTACTATACAATATATATAGCACTATAAATACTACAATAGCATTTCTGTCTTTTTCCTATTAGTTCAATAGAGAAGACACTAGATACACATTGTTATATAAATTTAAGTTTAAATGAATTAAAATTAAATAAAAGCAAACAATAGCTTCTGATCATGGTCCACACAATGTGGTGAGCCTGTTGAGGAATGATTATCCCCATTTTATAGATAAAGATCCATGCCCAAAGAGATAAAAATGCCTTGTCTGATATGTAGTACATGGCAGATCCATGAACTGAATCCAGACAAAGGTCACAGCTGGTCAGAGGTCATACTTGTTGAAAAAAAAAAAAGACCTGTATAGCTTCCACTCAAAATATACCTGGATATAATGAACCACAAGGAAATGCAATACACTAATTATTGCCATAGTTTTTCACAAGCTTTGTGTAATCATATTACTAAAAACTATAGTGCTGCCAATACATCATTTTAAACTGACTAGATATAAACAATCTTCAAAAATACGTTGTATTAAATTTTAGACAAGTGTTCAGGAGCTAACTGCATTTATCAATAAAGAATAGTAGCCCAAAAAATAGAAGAGGAGGGAATACACCCAAACTCATTCTATGAAGCCAGCATCTCTATAACACCAAAACCAGGCAAAGACACCACAAAAAAAGAAAACTACAGACCAATATTCCTGATGAACACAGATGCAAAAATATTCAACAAAATATTAGCAAACCAAATTCAAAAATACATCAAGAGGATAACACACCACGATCAAGTGGGATTCATACCAGGGATGCAAGGATGATACAACATTGGAAAATGCTCCAACATCATCCACCACATCAACAAAAAGGAGAACAAAAACCACATGATCATCTCCATAGATGTGGAAAAAGCATTCAACAAAATTCAGCATCCATTCATGGTAAAAACTCTCAACAAAATGGGTATAGAGGGCAAGTACCTCAACATAATAAAGGCCATATACAACAAACCCATAGCCAACATCATACTTAACAGCGAGAAGCTGAAAGCTTGTCCTTTAAGATTGGGTACAAGACAAGGATGCCCACTCTCCCTGCTTTTATTAAACATAGTACTAGAAGTCCTACCCACAGCAATCAGACAACACAAAGAAAGAAAAGGCATCCAGATTGGTAAAGAAGAAGTTAAACTGTCACTGTGTGCAGATGACATGATATTGTATATAAAAAACCCTAAAGAATCCACTTCAAAACTACAAGGACTAATATCTAAATACAGCAAAGTAGCAGGATACAAAATTAATACACAGAAATCTGTTGCATTCCTATACACTAACAATGAACTAGCAGAAAGAGAAATCAGGAAAACAATTTCATTCACAATTGCATCAAAAAGAATAAAATATCTAGGAATAAACCTAACCAAGGAAGTGAAAGACTTATACCCTGAAAACTACAAGACACTCTTAAGAGAAATTAAAGAGGACACTAATAAATGGAAATTTATCCCATGCTCTTGGGTAGTAAGAATTAATATTGTCAAATGGCCATCCTGCTTAAAGCAATCTACAGATTCAAATGCAATCCCTATCAAAATACTGACAGCATTCTCCAACGAACTGGAACAAGTAGTTCTAAAGTTCATATGGAAGCACAGAAGACCCCGAATAGCCAAAGCAATCCTGAGAAGGAAGAATAAAGTAGGGGGGATCTTGCTTCCCAACTTCAAGCTCTACTATAAAGCCACAGTAATACAGACAATTTGGTAATGGCACAAGAACAGACCCATTGATCAGTGGAAAAGAATAGAGAGTCTGGATATTAATGCAAGCATATATGGTCAGTTAATATATGATAAAGGAGCCATGGATATACAATGGGGAAATGACAGTGTGTTCAGCAGCTGGTGTTGGCAAAACTGGACAGCTACATGTAAGAGAATACAACTGGACTACTGTCTAACCCCATATACAAAAGTAAACATGAAATGGATCAAAGACCTGAATGCAAGTCATGAAACCATAAAACTCTTAGAAGAAAACATAGGCAAATCTCTTGAATATAAACATGAGCAACTTTTTCATGAACATATCTCCCGGGTAAGGGAAACAAAAAGCAAAAATGAACAAGTGGGACTATATCAAACTAAGAAGCTTCTGTACAGCAAAGGACACCAAAAGTAGAACAAAAAGGCATCCTACAGTATGGGAGAATATGTTCATAAATGTCATATCTGATAAGGGGTTGACATCCAAAATATACAAAGACCTCACGCACCTCAACAAACAAAAAGCAAATAAGCCAATTAAAAAATGGGCAGAGGAGCAAAACAGACACTTCTCCAAATAAGAAATTCAGATGGCCAACAGGCACAGGAAAAGATGCTTCACATCACCAGTAATCAGAGAAATGCAAATTAAAACCACAATGAGATATCACCTCACACCAGTTAGGATGGCTGCCATCCAAAAGACAAACAACAAATGTTGGCAAGGATGTGGAGAAAGGGGAACCCTCCTACACTGCTGGTGGGAATGTAAATTAGTACAACCATTGTGGAAAGAAGTACGGAGGTTGCTCAAAAAACTCAAAATAGAAATACCATTTGACACAGGAATTCCACTCCTAGGAATTTACCCTAAGAATGCAGCTGCCCAGTTTGAGAAAGATATATGCACCCCTATGTTTATCGCAGCACTATTTACAATAGCCAAGAATAGGAAGCAACCAAATGTCCATCAGTAGATGAATGGATAAGGAAGAGGTGGTACATATACACAATGGAATATTATTCAGCCATAAGAAGAAAACAAGTTCTACCATTTGCAAAACATGGATGGAGCTAGAGGGTATTATGCTCAGTGAAATAACCCAGGTGGAGAAAGAGAAGTACCAATTGATTTCACTCATATGTGGAGTATAAGAACAAAGAAAAAACTGAAGGAAGAAAACAGCAGCAGATTCACAGAACCCAAGAATGGACTAACAGCTACCAAAGGGAAAGGGACTGGGGAAGATGGGTGGGAAGGAAGCAATAAGGGGGAAAAAGGGGATTACAATTAGCAAACATAATGCAGCGGGGGTGGGGTTGGGGTAGGGGGACACAGAGAAGGCAGTATAACACAGAGAAGACAAGTGGTGATTCTGTAACTTCCTTCTACACTGATGGACAGTGACTGCAATGGGGGTATGTGGTGGGGACTTGATAACAGGGGGAGTCTAGTAACCATAATGTTGCTCATGTAACTGTATATTAATAATAGCAAAAAAAAAAATGGGCAGAGGAGCTGAACAGACACTTCTCCAAAGAAGAAATTTAGATGGCCAACAGGCACATGAAAAGATGCTCCACATCGCTCATCATCAGAAAAACGCAAATTAAAACCACAATGAGATATCAATTCACACCTGTTAGGATGGCCGCCATCCAAAAGACAAACAACAACAAATGTTGGCGAGGATGTGGAGAAAGGGGAACCCTCCTATACTCCTGGATGATAATGTAAATTAGTTCAACCATTGCGGAAAGAAGTATGGAGGTTCCTCAAAAAACTCAAAATAGAAATACCATTTGACTCAGGAATTCCACTTCTAGGAATTTACCCTAAGAATGCAGGATCCCAGTCTCAAAAAGACATATACACCCCTATGTTTATTGCAGCACTATATACAACAGCCAAGAAATAGAAGCAACCTAAGTGTCCATCAGTAATGAATGGATAAAGAAGATGTGGTACATATACACAATGGAATATTATTCATCCATAAGAAGAAAACAAATCCTACCATCTGCAACAACATGGATGGTGCTAGAGGGTATTATGCTCAGTGAAATAAGCCAGGCAGAGAAAGACAACTATAAAATGACTTCACTCATCTGTGGAGTATAAGAACAAAGCAAAAACTGAAGGAAAAAAACAGCGGCACACTCACAGTCCCAAGATTGGACTAACAGTTACCAAAGGGAAAGGGACTGGGGAGGATGGGTGGGAAGGGAGGGATAAAGGGGGAAAAGCAGCATTAAGATTAGCACACATAATGTGGCAGGGTGGGTTGGGGATGGGGGAGGCAGTATAGGGACATGGAGAAGACAAGTAGTGATTCTATAGAATCTTACTATGCTGATGGACAATGACTGTAATGGGGTATGTGGTGGGGACTTGATAATAGGGGGAATCTTGTAACTACAATGTTGCTCATGTAATTGTACATTAATGATACCAGAAAAAAGAATAATTGCAAAAGTGTAATATATTCAGTAAATCAATCATTTAAAAACCTACTTAACCAGTTAGATATTTTGGGTGAATGTACTATAGCTGTCTAGTTAATCAGTGTCCAATACTTGGCCCATATACAGCAAGCAGAATGGAATTTAACTTACTCTATTTTAGGCAAGAAAATATTAGATATGAAGCAGTATTTTTAGGAGGTCTTTGAAATATATGAAAAGATGATTATTAGACTGGTTTGAGCATACAAAGCAGTTTAAAAAAGCCACTGCGTTAATAGTAAGAAAATTTTGGAAGAGTAAGAGTCCTGAATTAACTTTAATGTTTCTTTAATCCCTTGATATTTCTGAGTCTATAACTTGCCTTAAAAAAGCATATAGCATACTTTATTAAAAACAAAATAATTATGCCTTATTTAAAATAGATTGTCTGAATTTCCCCATTTGTCCAATTTGGCATATCCTGCTTAGCCAAGAAGAACAGAACACGCATACCTACCTTTCATCCATGTTTCACTAGATAGTAATTCATCGTAGTCCTCCTCCTTGGTCAAACGCCAATACCAGCCCTTATCATATTCTAGCAGAGAATTGCCCAACATTTGTATTATCAAAGGTTTCAGAGCAAAAAGGGTCCTCAAAGATCATAAATGGCTCTAATGGTTCTCTGCAAATAGCTGCATATAAGGAGCACCACAGCAGTAACAGGCTTGGGAAATTCACCCAGGACCCCCTAGGCAGCCTATGGGCAGCAGGAGAAAAGCCTGTGTCAGTCTGTCCCTGTGAGGGGCTTTCTTGTTCTGATCATAGTTTGGAGAGCTAGTTTCAATAAACAGCAGGTGCCTATAGGGTTTGCTGTAGTGCACACTGAACTGGCAAATATCATTCCTCTAATAGTTGTTCAAGATCATGGCTTTAAATTTTCATGATAGCCTCACTTGTAGGCAGAATTTCTTTGGGTTCTATTTTTAATACTAGGCAAGGAATAAAAATAACTCAAATTGATTTAGTAGGAATCAAAAACACCTGAACTGAGGGAATTAAATGATATACAAGCAACATCTGTGCTCTGAAAGGGTTTTTTTTTTTTTTTTTTTTTTTTTGCAAATCTATAAGCCGTAGCACACTGTACTTTAGGCAGGGGAATGTGTCATTAAAGCCATTAGAAGGCATTTTGTAACATGGACATGCACACAGTAGGTGGTCATGGATATTTACTGTCCACATGTATTATAATTTACTTTAAAAGAAACAACTGACTTTTGGTTTAATATACAGAATAAGCTTCCAAGTCTATCTCCCTTCTCTCCCTTTGTCTTAAAAATCATAGAATTACATCAGTGTTGGGAATTAAAAGAAAAAGTATTAGCAGAAGACCAGAAAGTTTCAGAAACTAGGTAGAAAGTGAGCAGATGAAAGGGCAGACTGACAAACAAGAATATGGAAAAATGTAGCCCCAAATTCGAGCAGCAAATTCTTCCTACAGAACACAAAGTGCAAGGGTGGGCCATGGTATAATCAACAGGGGAATTAATTACAATCCACCACTGAGAATAGAATGGCCTGTAAAACACCTACTTCTCTCCTATCCTCTCCAAGTAATAGAGCATTTCATAGAAATGGCTTTTGCCCCTAGGACAGTCCAAGAAGTGCATTATTAATCTACGAAAAAAGGCTATTTGTCTGGAGAAAGCATACAATATGGATGTAGGAATGCAAAAGATAAGCAGAGCAGAGTTTAGAGTGAACTCCCAGCCTCAATTACAGATTTACAAGTTATGTCAGTTATGTCAAAATAACATTGTCTTTATTTTGGCCATGGTGGCAATTTGGTGCACTAAATCCTAAAGTGAAGACCCTAAGTGAAGCCTGCACTGTCAGCACATTCCTATATAAGGGAGAGTATTACTGCTGAAAGAAACCTACACAACCATGCAGAAATATGTTACCCAAGCTACTAAGCCTATAATTAGCCCAGTCCTTCATTCATATACTGAACCAACAACCAAAAAATATCAGACGTCTGAAGAAAACGAACAGCATAAATAACAATAAAAAAGACTAACAAATGTAACCAGTGGCAAGAGATGACATGGGTAATTCAGGAAACAGAAGACAGCTTTAAGAATCTTCTAATTTGTGTCCTCAGAAAGATTTTAGTGGCTCCATAAAATAAAAGTAGCCTCCTAATAGTTTTTTTAAGAGCTATCATTTATAGCAGAGAATCAATAGAAAAAAAAATAAGTAGGTATGTTCATTACTTGAGCAGAAAAGATAACCACTAACAGCTCAAAATAATAGTAGAACCAGCAAAAACTGGTGATGGTGAAAAAATATACTAGATTACTAACCTTTTTATAGCAAGGAGTCAACATGTTCTAATCATAGTTGATGAATCAAAAAATAGAACAGCATGGTTCATATAACTGCTGTAGGAGTTCAGAGGAAACAACCAGTTAATTGCTGGCAAAATGACATTACTTAAATGCAGTTTATTTTTAAAAGTTTGTGTGTGGAGGAAGCCAAAATATTCAGGATTCCTTTTCAGTTCATGAACTGGCATATCAACTAGCATATACAGTTGACTCTTAGACAATGTGGGGGGTTAGGGGTACTGACCCCCTACACAGTTGAAAATCTGCATATAACTTTTGATTCCTCCAAAATATAACTACGAATAGCCTACTGTTGACCAGAAGTCTTACCAGTAACATAAATAGTGTATTAATGCATGCTTTGTATGTTATATGTATTACAGTGTATTCCTACAATCAAGTAAGCTAGAGAAAAGAAAATGTTGCTAAGAAAATCATAAGGAAGAAAAAATACATTTGCAGTACTATAAAATGCCTATTGAAAAAAAATTCAGGGCAGAGTATTTTATTTTCCATTTTCAAGAGGCCTAAAACAGAATCTGTAAAAGTTATTTTCATCTGGGGTAGAAGACACTTCTTATCTTTTTGGACAATCATATATATACTTCCTAAGTGCTGTGCAGGAATTGTTTAATTTCTTTAGGGTATTTAAAAATATATATAATTCAACTATGGGGTTGAGGTGGTTAAAAAACTGAATGTAAATATTAAAGACAATAGAAAATGAGGATAAGATGTCAGAATCATCAATATGCCATTAAGAACTATGGATTTTATTATCTCACATTCACCAAATCAGCAGCTGATTTGAACTCTGGGAAACTACTGTGTAATTAGTGAGAGAATGGTTTCTTCTTCATATACAGGTTCAGGAAGTACTTCTGTATTTCTACTCTTGGCTTTGCCTTTTTTCAACTATATTACTTACATACTGTAGAAAATACTGACCACAGACATCACTATAACCTAAATTGAATTAGTCACAATTTAAAGGATTATTGTTTTTTATATTTAAAATTGGTTTAAAAAGTTAAAACTGGAATTTAATAAGAATAATGAACTTAGTAAGAATAATGAAGCACCTAAAATTTTAGTGTGAATCAAATAATGAGTACCTACTAAACTCAGCATTTAAATAGTAATGGTTAATAAGGCTTTAATAATACTAGTACTTGTAGTACTTTGTTAATACAACTGCCTTTATTAACACAAACTATGATTTATAAATGCATTGTAACCACAGATTTTGTGCTAATTTAAAAGAAATGCTTATAGTAAGCAATATGTTGTTAGCAATATATTTAAGCATTAAGTAGAAGAAAAGGAATATGAACTATCGTTTGGAATCTTGATATTTTGATGTACTTCAAATGACTGTTCTAGGGGACAGCTGCCTTCAAAAATTTCAGTTAAGATGGAAATACATGAAATCAAATATTGATATATATTACCAATTCAGAATTAAGAAACAGAAATAACTTAATATAACATATGGAAGCACTTTACTTATTTAAAAATAATCAAATCAAAGAAATGGTTAACTAGTAACATGATGACAAGTCATTAAGTGCATTACAAGATGCAAATATTGTTAAAATATATGTGCATATTTAATGCATGAATTAAAGTCATCAAGTATTTTGTACAGTGTCATTTAATTTAACAAATGATAATAAGGTATTTATTTATAAATGGAATCTTCATAGAAGAGTAAACATCACTAAAAATACTTCCAGCAACTCACACTATAGTAAATCTCTTTAATGTTTCTATATCTTACAAATCTTTTTACTCTTGAAATACTTAGATGACATATCAGAGACTAAGTGTGATATAAAACTTTATAGACCTCCTGCAGTTCAACCATGTATCTATCTGATATTCAGGTGTTACCTGGTAAAAAATTCAGTCAAGCAAGTTAGTTGCATTTTGTAGACAGAACTCCAAAAATATTATATTACTGAAATCATCTTACCTCTACACTCAATTTACTCAAAACAAATAGTTTGTATAGACAGTTTTGTCTTTCACACACATATACATAACAGCCAGATAAATGGGTACAATTACAGCTAATATGATCACAGAGCATAAAATCATGTCTTCCTCAGACTCTTAATTATTACATTCAACTTTACAGCAAACTATAAGGATACCAAATATTTCTTTCAATTATAAATGCATTTGCATACTATCTTGTAGCACTTAGAAAAGTATATTTACATTTGTACATACATATATTTTAAAACAGGATAGAATGCTCATTTTTTCATAGTTATGCTTTAGAACAGTGTTTAATTTTCAATGAAAATATAGATTAACTGAGGATCTTGTTAAAAAGTAGACTGTAATTCAAAAGGTATAGGGAGGGCCTGAGATTCTGCATTAAATAATTCACAGGTGACGCTGCTGGCCCATCTGCTGGACACACTGTGCACAGAGGTTTTAAACAAATGTTTTCTAATCTTGATTAATCCTTTTAATCTCCTGGAGCACTTGGTAGAAATACAGATTTTTCCAATCTTTTCACTGAAAATAATAATCTCTATGTTTTGTGTGAGACTCAGGAAAACTGGCACAGATGGATACCTAAATTTGGGAAACAATGATTTAGAGACTAGTAAACTTCACAAAAACTCTCTCCATTCATTAATGTCTACTTCCAACAATTTTTACAAACTTCAGAAACTTTTCTTGATCAGTAAGTAAACATAATCATTAGATGGTAGGTGGAGAAAAAATATTGAATATTGATTACCATTATGTTTTCACTTACAACTGCACTTCCTTCCTGATACTATGAAGAGATACTGAAAGTATGAATGACAAAAGAAAACAAAATTCCACAGAGGCAAAACAAAATATTACTCTTTAAAGCACTTACTGTATGCCAGACACTATTCTAGAAGCACCTGTGCACATTTCTTATTACACAGCATGGAAAAATGAAATTATTTTCCCCCAAAGTAATTGTAATCTAGCAAAGAAAAAGATGGAACAGCTTTCCATTCCATACAGATTTTATGGTAGCAAGATTAGATTACCTTATCTAGCACATGATATGGACTCCATGAACTCTGCCATCCCCAGGCAGCAGAAAAGAGAGAAAGACTTGTGTGGGCAAAGGCATAGAGATGGGAAAGGCTTGGGTATATTTAGTCATAGTGAACATTTTGATTATTTTTAGGAGACAGTTAAATATTGGGAATAGTAAGGCACGTGGCAGAAGGTGGAGATTTAAAAAAATAGCACAGATGAAAGAATGCCAAATAAGTGTTTCAACTGTCAAACAGGAGAGATTTAATGAGAGTAGGAGATGTAATGAGAGTAAAGTGTTGGTTCAAGAAAGATGGAAATGTAAATAGGAGAAAAATAGGAAGTTGTCAAAATTGAAAAAAAAAAAAGCACAAAAACCAAATTTTTGAGAGCATGAATTGGAACATTGCCTGGTGATTGTCAAATCTATTTTATGTAGTCTGAAGTGGGTAGAGCTGAAAATCCCTGGTTATTAGGAGGTGGAGAAAATGAAGTCAAGCGTGTTCAAGGCAGCTAAGATGATTCAAATATTCAGGTATTCTTTTAATGTTGGGGGGTAGAAGGAAAGCTTTCTTTTAAATGATGTTTGTAGTGGAGTAATTAAAAACCCAGAAAAACGCTACAGGCAGTGTAACATAAAGGAGGGATCTTTGAGTCAGACAGACTTGAATTTTGATTTCAGCTTAATCACTTACTAAAATATGACCCTCAACAAGTTATTTTACTTCTCAGTTATGCTCAGTTTCCTCAAGAGAAAAAAATAGGTCTACACAGGCAAAATAAAATTTACTGCAAAGCATTGTTATACCTTAAATAGTGAGCTTTCTGCCAAAGTGACCACTTCTGATTTTGCTTCATAAAATCTCACATATGCTATACTTCCATCAAAATCCCAGTAAAGGGCAAAACAGAAAAACAATTCAGTATGGTTTGGCAAGCTTCAACAAATTTGCTTAGCAGGGAACTGAAAACTAAAAAAAGGAAAAGGATTTTTGGTCAGCAAGTTAAACTTAATTATTTTCAGTAATAATGATGTAAAGGAGAACTCACTCAGAAGTCACAAAACTATTTAGAAAGAATATACTTTCAATCACTTAGAACCAATGCCTGAAATTCTATTTAAGGTCCACTTTGTAAAGCAAAAATACTAGCTATTATAAACAGGTAACAAAATCAAGGTCCCTATTTTGTCTTTTATATGTATTTATATGTATGTATGTATGTATTTACAGTTTTCCTTATGCTTTACTTCTGATTTACAACAAAAAGAGTTTTTATTTAGGGAGGTATTACCCTGCTGTATCTTTGTATTCATATTGCATAGTACTAATTGCAGAACTAAGCAGGTAAATGTATGTCACAGACCAATTTCAGTGGTTGATTTACTAGGTTGCTCTTAAAATTTTTAACTGTCAATACAGTGAAAAAGAGACTATCATAATATTTCTGCATATATTTCATTCTGGTTACATGTTCTGTTTCACTAAAAGGTTTTTTCCAAAAATGTGAAGGCTTTATTTTATTAATTACTAAAAATTAACCAATTACTTAAAAAGTTCAAAATCTTAATGTTATCTAAATGTTTCATAAAATAATTCTTCAGCTTTATAAACCCATGTTAAATTTCTTAGGGAAAGGAATGAATGCTCACATTGTGGCTATGTTATTAGGGTCTCTTATGAGAAAATAGTTGCTAAGCTTTAACTCTAATGAGTAGATATTATTTTGGATAGTAATATCATAAAGTAGTAAAGCTATCATAACAACAATGAATGTACTCTTCCCTTAGTTCATACAGTTTGTCCTAGAAACAGAAATCCTTAAAAGGTGATACAAAGTTCAAATTTAGATGTCATGATACTGGGGGAGAGGGATACAATGGTAGTCACAAGGCATAAACTGATTTAACAAATAACGTAGGAGAGGTTATAACCTAGCTATGAGTTTACTCATCTTCATATTTCCATCCAACTCAGATGAAAAGTGGGTTTCCATTCCCCTTAAGATGAATTATATCCATCTGTACCCTTAATGCCACCATGATCCCCGCCATCATTTTTCAGACATAGTTTCCATTCTATTTTTTTTCCTTGCATTTTTAATCTTTTCATTTCTACTGCAATCTCTCTGAAAGACCTTTCTTCAGTTCTCCCTCTTAGGCCTCCATTCTGTCATCTCCCTTTTAATCAGCATTTTTCCCACACGACTAGTGTGTAACACTTGTCATCTCTACATATACTCTCTTTTAGTTACCATTCAAGATACTGACATAGACTGTATTTTGCTGAAAACAGTCTTCCCGAATCTAATGATTTTCTTCATGTCTCATTCCATAATGAGATGTTAAAACCACCTTTAGTCAGTGATAATGGTTTCAAAAATCTCTAAGCTTAGAAAGAAAGAAAAAAATCTCTTCTATTGTCCTTTGACTGCTGGCTCTTGGTTCTCTACTGTCTTATAGATATACTTTCTTTACTGGTTCTTTTTTTTCCCACTATTCAGTGTCTTGTCTTGGAACTTCTCTATGGTTGTCTTCCTCTTTATAAACTCCTTAAAAATAAGGACACTAGTTTGCCTATGGTATGCAAAAATACATCATTTCTAACTTACTGACAACTGCCTGCTGTACATGGATATCCCACTGGCAATGAAACATATTTCTCAAACAACACTTTTTATCACTTCCAACTTCCTATCATCAAACCTGCTATTTTTTCTGTGTTCTAGATATCACCTGGTTCACAATTAACCAAATACAAATATACAGGCACAAAATTCCAGGGATATCAATTATTTCTTTTTTTGTTTCTCTAAATGTCAACATGCCTTTTAAAATCAAAGTGTTTATTCTCCCTTAAATCTGTCCTTTTATTTCCTTATCTTATCCTTCCCCTAATTAAGATGATATTTATATTTTTGACAATATCCTTTAACACAGACACATAAACTCCAATATTTTTCTACTTCCAATCACTTCTTCCTACTGATATCCAAGATATCTTTAAGTAAGACAGTCTGGTTATAACCACCTCTTTTCTCAGAATATTACAGAATATTTAAGGTCTTTAAAAAAAGCCATTCAGTACTTCAAATTTTGGCTTTGGCCTATATATTTAAAGATTACATATGGCCAACCTTTCCCATAAAGTTGTCTTATTGCCCAGCTACAATCCATTATGCTCTACCATGAAACGACCTATCCTTTTCTCTTTTCTTGTGTCTTTAGTCTGTTCCCAATGCCTGGAATACTCTCTATACTTGTAATGTGATGAACTTCTCTGTTTGGGGGGTTTTCTTTTTTTTCTAAACTTCACCTCAAATAAACATCTCCCATCTACCTGCCCTTAATTCCTCAGTACTCTGATTAAATCTCTCTTTACAGTTTGCACTGATGCTTAAGTTCTAAATTATATATTTCCCATCTTCATAGTCTACATTGCTCAAATGTAGGTAATCACTCATTATTTTACTAAAAACTTTTGTATCATTGTAAGTATACATAATAAATATTCAGTGTATAAGTACTGAATGAAACTGAGTATAAGGAGGCTAAGTATAATTCCAAAATAGGGATTGCATAAGTATAAATATTACAAGATCAAAAGATGGATTAATAAATTTGGACTAAATTGGTGAAAAACGTATTCAAGGGAGATTGTAATTGAACTGAGGTTGTAGAATTTGATAAGCAGAAAATAACAAAGAACAATGCTACAAAATGATAAACACACAAGGAAAATAATAGAAAAAAAATGGAATATTATATATTTGAGAACAGAAAGTAGATAAATCAGTCAAACCCAATATTCCTGTTTATTAAATAATAGGAGATAAGGTTGGGAAAGGAAAATCCCTGTTTGAGGCACATGCACATGATTGCAAGGCTAAGGTTTGTAAAGCTTTACACAGCAGACACTGGGCAGCCATTAAAGACTGTGTGCAGTTATAAGAAAGAGGAACAGGATCAATTATTTATCTTATGGTGACATCAATTTAAGAAGAACAGTATGTTCTAATAAACAATGGTGGAATTGATTGTTCCAAATACTTCGCAGGGTTTTTCCAGAACCAAAATTTCCAAACAGAATTCTAACTTCTGTATTCTTTTATATAGCTTTAAGTAGTCAATTTACAACAAGCGCTATGGATATGTTTTACAGGATCAAAGTTGTATGTTACAGACTTAGTATTTTCATCTGATCAATTCAAGCATCCAGTCTGATGCTTTACATGTCTGATATTTCAATATCAGACTTAAAGTATTGCCTTGCCCCTTTGTCTTTGTATTTTAAGATCAGGATGGCTTAAGAAATCTACTGAACAATTATTCTCAACTGTTAAGATATAATATTATCTGATGATAGAACACAGACAACCTGAGAATCTAGGAAAATCCTGTTTGGTTGTCTCTTTAGATCAACTGATCCTAGTTAGATATGTAGTCTAAATAAAGGGAAAATTATTTTAAAGAATTAAGAGTTTATAACCAAGAAATTTATTCCATTAAACATTAGGAACTTAACTTGGAATTTCCTGTATACGTTTGAAAAATAAGTCTTTTATTCTAGCTGAAATGCTAATAAAAGAATGCAAATAAATAAGTTAACAGTATCAGATTTCACAATTCACTTTAAAATGTTCCTGGGGGAATCAATGGAGATCCTTGAATTTTTATTTTCTAAAATTTCAACCTATAAATAAAACTATCTCATAGGTCTGATTGACCTTAAAAGTGTCCTTAACAAAACACAAGTAGCTAAGTAAAATATATGATAATTTCAAAAGTTATCATGGAATCTACCTGGTTTTTGAAATCTTTTCAAAGGTAAATGTGATCAGCAACATCTGGAAAAACTGAGTGATTTCCTTATTTGACAGATAAATAGAATTAAAATTAAAATACACAGCCTGCCAAAATAAATACATATGAACCATGGCTCAAGACTAAAGGCTATCAGATCATCAATAGCTCCCTCTTGAATTCAACTGAGTAATGCATATCAGTCACTTCGATTCTTTATCACTGTTTTCTCAACTGTAAAATAAAGGAGTTTCAGTAGATGAACCACAAGGCTTCTCTTAGCTGTGATATTCTATCAGTCTGTACAGGATAGAAATGCATATTGGGTACACATTCCCCTCTCTTTATTTTGGCGATCCAGTAGCAGGGTACAGATCTAACACAGCAGAGTGACACTCAGGTAATATATAAAGAGACAAGGGCAAGCATGCAAAAAAAATTGTACTTTCCAGCTTTCAGAGAGTATAAAAGATATGCAACTATGGGCAACAAGAATTTAGGGAGAAATAGGGATAGGACAACAGTACCCTTGTTATTCATACTATTTTATTTCTTTATTTTAATTTTGTATTAATTATGCATCAGAAGAGTATTCATTGTGTATGCATATATGATACTTCAGAAATATTAAATCCTTAAACCTTAAGCTGTTTATCAAATTTTGATAAACAGTCTTCTGTCAACATGCTCTCCCTCTAAAATTATATATCCACACATAAACTTATGAATTATGCTTAATTTAATTAATCTCAGAATTTATCTGAAATATTTACTTGATGCTTACTCTTCAGTGAATATCTCTTAACATAGAATACTTAAGTAAGAAGTCTTAAGTTCTCTGTCATTCTATATTGTCTGATTTAAGCCAAATTTTTTACATACATAATTCTAAATTAAAATTGAGATGTTAAATTGTTATTCTTAAAATAGTAAATATACAACCTATATATTCTGGAATGTGACGTTGGAACTCTAAATTTGAAAGGTAGATTACTTCTGCCAATATTACAAAATATCTCACACTATCTCTTCTAAAAGAGACTAGAAGGAAGGTCTACTGCAATGGGAACTATGACCTCAAAGAAAAGAGCTTAGGAACATGGTTGCAAGAAACTTAGCATTTCATGTTCTTCTTTAATGTTAAATATGGCAAAAGTGCCATCTAGAAATTCTTAACTTGGTATAAGATTTTGTTGTCTATCTTATCAGTAGTATGAATCTATTTGCACCAAATTTATTACATTATGATAAAGAATATGATTAATTGGAAGTAAACAAGTGCAATTTCATCTAAGTTGTATGGTGCATTATATGATTATATAATGACAGAACTCTGATAAATAGCAAGTTATCTGAATTCACTGGAAGAAGATTTAAAGTACATCATGCATTTCCAGGTTTAAGTTTTAATGCCAATGGGAATCGTGTTGCTTCACATGACATCTTTTTATTTTATTTATTTTTATTTAAAAAATTTTTTACTAAGGTATTATTGATATACCACATGACATCTTATATATTGAAATTATACAAAAATCTGATCATTGAGAAGTATTTTGGAAATAAATATATTGCTGCATGAATGGTGCCAATAATAAAAATTTCACTATTTAAATTGTTAATCCTGTGCATAGCAAGTAACTCACTTGCCTAATGAAATTATAAGTGTAAAAAATTTTAAAGAGAAAAATGAGTTGTTTTTATTGAGAAAAATGAAGTTTTTATTGATAGAACTCAATAAATACATATGCACATTCTTTACATAATTCATCATTTAGATATGTATGTCTAGGTGTATTTGTATGTGCACACTCATGAGCTATGAAGATTTATACAATAGGATGAATTGGTTTTTGTGCCTTTTGCTTATTATTACGCTAAAATAAGGTGATATCGAAATATACAAGGAACAGCAGTACAAATAATAAATATGGAATACACACTTTATTAGTGGTGTTTAGAAATATGCAAGAACTATACAGTGAACTCTATAGTTAGTGCAGATTAAATTTATTATTTGTAGAGACTATCACTAACAGCTCATTACAAATAAGATGTGAAAGGAAAAATACAGTCTGTCTAAGTGGGAACCATAAATTCACATTATTTCCACATACATATTCCAATGTGTGTATCAATTTATTTGATGAGAAATATATTAACAACAACAAAAACAGATGACTAAGTAAACAATCCTTTCATCAGCCCCTGACTTCTGCCATACAAATGCTCTGGTGAATCATCAAGGGGAGTAAATTATTCATTATAAATTTCAAAGAGGAATCTCTATTGAAAAAGTTCTGCTACTGGTCCTTCTTGGAACCAGCATCAAGAGAATTCATGGCACTCTCAAGTATTGCAATAAGATAGAAGGTGAGAGGCAATCACTCAGGGGAGGTGTCTAGAATGAACTGAGCTCAGGGAGCTGCATTCAGTTTAGTGAGGTATGGAAAGATAATTATTAATAGCTTGAATTACACTAACAAAGGAAAAGATAAATCAAGAAGTTGCATATAAATGTCAGCCAAGACTTTAAAAACAGAAACCTTTATTATATTTCTGATGAAGAATCTAGTTAGTTCTGAATAGTAGCCCTAAACATGGTCACAATATTACAGCTTTATGGCATTAACAGAATCAGCTGTAACATAAGTGTTTGAAATATTTGATTATCTTGAGGTTTATTTCATGCCAAAGAACCTAGAATAGTGCCAATATCATAATAGTAAATAAACACTTCTCAAAATGAACATAATGAATAAACAACTCTAATTTGCACTGTTTCATAAGAAATTCAAATTTATACTAATATAACTTTACCCTCACATCAAAGAGTTAAATCTTGCAATATAGGTTTTACAGGAAGGACTCTCCAAAAACGTTTCCACATTATCCCT
Source organism: Smutsia gigantea (assembly GCA_032199065.1). Classification (NCBI taxonomy): domain Eukaryota; kingdom Metazoa; phylum Chordata; class Mammalia; order Pholidota; family Manidae; genus Smutsia; species Smutsia gigantea. The sequence goes on along the minus strand of JAVSCE010014625.1, from coordinate 51,251 downwards.
GGCCAACTGTCTCCAGCAAGTTAGTTAAAATTATCAAAATTATCAATACTATTAATAAATAGTAATGCATCTTTAACTTTTTAAAAATTTCTTCCAATATATTTATACTGGAGAAAGGACAAAAACATTGGCGATAATCTGGCACTGCCACATGTATTTCCTAACTTCATATTTTCATGTGCTTTAGCTGGTTACAAACAATTGAAGGGACAATCACTCTTCTTAACATTCTTCAGCCATGGTTTTCCTTGGCTGCAAGACATTCTTTAAGGATGGTGAAGCCGGGTTGTTTCCTTTCCACTTAGTTATCTTCAACTTAACAAATGAGAAAACATTTGGATAACACTGATTTTTGTGAATAAATAAGTCAGTGTTAAATTAATGAATATAAAGATTTTCTTATCAGTAAGGAACATTTCCATCTGTCTTAGTCATGACCCAAGGTATAATGCCCAATGCTTCTTATTTAGTAGTGTTAATATCAAATATATATTTAAATTTACATCAAACAGAACTGCCTCTTTAGTCCAAGCAAGAGTATACTGATGCTACTATAGATACCGACTTAACATTGACTGCATACTTTCTAAGCGTTAGTCATCATGCTAAATACTTTTCAGGCTTATCAAATTTTGTCCTAATTACTACCTTATGAGATAGATACTATTATTATTCTAATTTTACAGACTGAGCACATGAGGTTATAAAAAGGTCAAATAATTTGTCCAATATTCAATTTAAAAAGTTGATTCCGGAGCTCATAGGATAGCTTATTTGGTGCTGGGTAGAATTTATGTAAAGTCTAAGAAGAGAGATGAATTTGGAACAGAAAACAAGAGATTCTTTAAAATTGTCACTTTCCCCTTCTCTTTATTTCTTTGAATCTACAATTCCCATCAAAAAGAAACAAACAAGAGGAAATCATAACAGATTAAAGGTCTGTAGAAGGAAAGATCCAATGTGGTTGATGCAATTTAATTTGATCAAGGCCAGCCAAGCCTCATTTTTAGTTTGTAGGTCCAACAAAGTTTGCTCATCAAAATATTCATTTGACCCAGTGCTAAAGGTTTTGAATAAAGGAGCCAAAAGACAAAGACTCTAAGCATTCAACATAATTGCCTCAGCAGTTAGAGCTAACAGGCAGAGTCCTATGTAAAACAGTAGGTGTAAAAACCTGTAGGCAAGACTAACAATAAGATAATCTGAAGGTAGGTGTTAATAAGGCCATTCAGGCAGATGAGGTGTCAACAAGATCTAGTTATTGAGGAGTGAACTTAGGTTACGATTTTGTAGTAGGGAAACTAAAGAATGTGAAATTTAGGGTCTTGACAGAGCCATTATAAAGCTATATGATATATGAGGGAAAAAAGAAAGGCACCTGTGTTATTACTAACATTTGAAAGAGGAAGATTTTTCCAGATTAGAGCTAAATATACATGATTTGAAAAAACTGAGTGGGAAATGCAAGTATTAAAAAGTAACCTCTCACAATGAAGCTCTCTTACTGTGACATTCTTGTTCTTTAAAGCCAAACTTAACGCTTTCTCCTATAAAATTCAAAGTTATAATACTACTAGTAGAATATTAAACTATGTAACCCATGGAGACCAAACATTCCTTTTAAATACAACTGGTAGATAGAATTTAAGATGACAATTTTCAGGTAGAGATAATATAAATAAGAACAATTACTCAGTAATGCGATGAATTAGTAGACAAACAATAAATATAATCTATTAGTGGGTACATAACAGCATCAATACTGTTGGACAACATAGTAAGGAGGCACCTACTTAGATGACACCGAATGTCTGATGTCTGCTTGTGTACCAAAACACTGAATATACTCCTTTGAAATATATTCTTATTCCATTTTTGTTAAGAACTTAGTAGAATGACCTGAAAGAGGATGGTGTGAGGGAGAGCTCTGACTTGTTTAATATTAAATATGTAACATTATTTATTTATTTAAGGTAATTGAGCTTTAACCTACTTTTTGTAATTATAAATGCTTTTTTTTCCCCCAGGAAATTTATGGCACTTTATTTTGGGCTTGTTAATAAACTTACAGGATTTTTATTTTTTAAATGAAGGAGGGAGTAAAATTAATGTAATCTACCAATTTAGAACACATGGAAAATTTTGGCTTTTTTTTTTTTGTGAAGACTGATCAACCATGGAAGTAATACATGTGGTATTAAACTGATCCATTGATAGGACCTTATGTAAGATCTCTTAAAAATATGAGATTACAACAATTTACAATTTATTACAAATGTCAGTTAGATTATAAAGGAACCTCGCTGGGTTTAGATACCCCTTTCCATACTTTCTACACCTTTCTGCCTTTTAACCCACCAGTAATCTTATGGTCATCCAGAAATTGGTCGAGTACCACCCTGGCATATTGACACTTATAAAATTTAATAAGTACTAAGAGAGAGCTATGCCCATTGAGTTGAGATTGTCAACTATGAATAATAGATAATAATATTTGTTTTAGTTTCATCTTCATTTTAAATCACATTATGTCACCAGTTTACCTTGCAGGAAGTTTATATAAGCACCAACAATAATGTTCATGTTTCCCTTCTGTTGTGAAGCAAAGAAGCATCATTTGCTAAGTTACTCAGTGGCTAATTTGCGGTATTAAGTTTGGTGCATGGCAGGGACAGCAAACACTTGCTCTGTGCACCTCCACAGCAGACCTCACCAATTCATACTGTACTCTTTCTAGTCTGAGAGACTAATGGCAGGCTCAGGCACATAGAACAACCTCAGGCTTCCATTCAACATAGCACTCAAGGCAGCCATGAACAATTTGGCATATCTTTGGAAAGTACTTGTGATCGCAACCTTGCACTATAAATTCAGCCTTACTATTGAGGAATTGAAATGTTGCTGATGAGTCCCATGGTTCTTATTCTCTCTGAAGTTACATCAGTGAAAATGTAAAGATTTGATGCTGTATATTTAATTTTACAATAAAAGAGAATATGATTTATTTTAATGGCAGAAGTAATTTTAGATAAAGACAAACACTATTAGTAGTTAAACCAGTTTACTCTTCAATCTAATAATGAAAATAATTTTTCCACTGGGATTATTTTTGGAAAAGTGCTACCAATTAGGAATACTGCATTTTCCATTTTTAATGCACTATTTTTCTAAGAAAATACATATTTTTTGGATGAATCTTCTAAGTGTACAGTTATTTTTGAAGTTCAACTTAAATGTATCTACCTTAAAAATATACAGAGTATATAAAATTATTTTAGTCTTTCACATAAATGTAAATCATTTCAGCAAAACTTACCACTACTTTTTAACTTTTGTTGTTTTTTCAAATATTACTATTGCAAAGAAAACTCAAGAGAGGCAAATACTTTAGGATTCAAATAGATGAAACCTCCAACTAGTTCAGTTCAGATAATTATGGAACCTGTATTTATGTACAAAATTTATTACCAACCCTCTGAATTCTTTATTTTTATAAAATAGTACATTATTGTTGTTTCCACTTCTATTTTTGTTTTGCACCTATCATTTAAAAAAATGTTTCATGTTTATGTATTTTCCACAAAGAATAGCATTCAAGATTAATTTGACACTGTTTCATGGAGAAAAATCAATTTATGAAATTAGATATTTCTTCTTCATTCATATTTTCATATATTAAGTCAACATATGAAATTAGATATCTCTTTTTCATTCGGAAGACATTGATTATTTGTTTCTAGAGTCTTAATAGTGTTGTGTTCTATCAATTATAAACTAGGAAATATGTATATAGTAGTAAAAAAATAAATTTTGTGGTGAGTCAATTTAGGAATACTCTAGTCCACGGAAACAAAATAAGTACATCAATTCTTAAGGATACAAGCAAAAATTCTACATATGAGAATATGTGACATATTTAGAGATTCCTTAATAATGGCGGTAGTATCCATGCCAAATAGAAATGTGAACTTGCTTTATTTAAAAATTCTTGAATGGCCACTTCAGGATTGCTATTCATTTCCAAGGCTAACTGGTATGTGAAATGGGTCATGAAAGCAATGTTGATTGAACATTATAGTCTAAAGAGACAAATTGCACTCTAGTGACGGAATATATAAAAAAGGCCTTGACATATTTATATGGTAACTTGAAGACATGGAATAGCAACTTTTTCCTAAAATATGTACTGTATCTATCCATAATCTCTATCCATTTATTTTTTGCATATCAAAACTATCTCATCAAATATTCCTAAAAGTTCAAAAAAAGTGTAGTGATAAAGCCATATGCCTTTAGATATTTAAGGTAAACTCTAATGTCATCAATTCACAGAAACTGTGAACTGTATATCTGATGAAACATAACTGAAATGAGAATACAAGAAGTAACAGAAAACCAACCAATTACATTTGGATCTTAACATTAGTCATCTTTTTGATTATCTGGGTCAATGGAAAGGGGTGGCTAATAGAAAATCACAGATAATCTACTTAGTAGGATTGAGTCTATGGCCTTGTGCTTAGTAGGTGAATTTCTAATTGCCCAATGTAACTTACTGCAAATGTGTTGTGAGGATGCCCATCACCAGAAGAGTGGCCACAGACACATAATTTTGTTTCTGGAAGCAATTCCTAGGTTAAACAAAGAAAATCAGGAGTTGGCTTTTTTTTTTGTCCAATCTGAAGGCTTATGTTAATAATGTACATTATCATTTAAAAATATTTTTTTGGATTATCATCCTTGTATGTTAACACTGACGAGACTACTCCATCTTTGTCTCATAGTTAATAATAGTATAGATATTTAAAACAGGAGTAATTTGACAGATGTGAAGTTGAAGGTTTGAACACAATGAATTAACCACTACCCAAAAAATTCATTGATTATCTACCATGATCTTGACTTCAGAATCTCACTTCCCATTTCTAAGCTAAAATTATGGCCAATGTTAATGAATAATCCTATAGATTTAAACAGTCATGTGATTTTAGAATATGGGATTCGTATTTGTCCTTAAAACTTTTTAATTTTCTCTTTTTGAAAAAGCTAATCATTGACTTGTAGCCAGTTATAACCATGCCTTGGCCATAACACAAATACTTCTGTTAAGTATATATTTAAGACTATGGAGCCAAACTCCATAATCTCTGTTAAAACCTGTTGAATTGTGCCATTTATACTGAAAACTACTGTATACATTCAAGTATATAGTTAGCATTTTTATCTGTAAAAGCAAAGTGATTATTTATTGATAATTGACATGGGATGTCATTTTTTTACCTAAGTAGCATCAGACATTTCAAAGATTTTGTCTGAAGGGCAAAAGGATTACCTGCATTTGAATATACCATGTGACAATACATCCTTAGACTTCATGTGTGATATGAAAGGATGATCCCCATTCATAAAACACACAAGGGAAGTTTTTTCAGAAAAGAAAAAAAAGCAAGGAGAGATGTGGTAGGGGTGTCAGGGAGTATTTGTGGTAGTTTGATGCATGTAAATATTACATCTTATAAATAATTCTTTTCAAATACATCTCTGAAGTTCAGGGGCTCTGTTTTAGAAACGGATTGTATATGCTTCACAGGACTATATGCCATTTTCTTCAAGATAAGAGCAACATTAATTCAAACAGGAAAAACTGCTTCCAAAATATTCCTTTCCTTCAGTTTCCTATGAAGAAGTATGATACCTGACACTGGCAGATGAGGACTAGGGAAAAGATGTTCAAGTTATTTTTTTACTGTCAGAATCCAAGAAACACGTTTTCATCTAAATTATTTTGTCAACAGCCTTGTAGTACACTTGCTAACCTTATTTGGCACCAGTGCATAATTAGATACACAGGGGTGTGACTCCAATTGAAGGTGTTAGCATTGTAGCACTCTGTGAAAATATTAACTATGAGGTTAACTCCAATTTTCTCTTCTTTAATTAAATGCACATGGTACTAATGAGGTAACCTACTGTTCCTTGATAGCACTAATTAGCTAAGAGGAGAGTACACTCTCACACTGCAATTTAAACCTAAAAATAAGGTTGAAATATGCTAATTGCAGGCAATTTAAAACAGTACAAGTTGAAGAACTAGTCATAATAAGAGAAACTGACTGCTTTACAGCTAGGCAGCTGTAACTTTGGTTAAAATCAAAACAAGCCACATGATTTTTGGACTGCTATTTAACAAGGTCATAAGCATCCTAAAAAAATGAAATGCTACTCCATATCAGAGCAATGAATCAGACTAACAGAAATCCTCAGATTGACAGTCATCTATGTAAAAGCAAAAACAAGTGAGCATCACAAGAACTCCAAAGATGCCATGACACTATTCATATTTAATATTGAAAACTATACTCCATAAATAAGCAACAGCTCCTTAAATTATTTCAAGAGCACCCAAAGTAAATAAAATATTGTAATTTGTATCTCTAACATAGACAAAACATGCTGGTATGCTGAGGATTTGTCATCCCAATCACAGGACCAAAAGGGAGGATACGGAGAGGAGGAAGTCTCAGAAATCGAGGAATACACAAACAGGAAATGTCCACACAGTGTACTAGTACAGTGATAAAAATACACAAAAGCTGCTATGGAATAAAATGGGGTAATTACCTTTTAAGGGATATAGGTGTCAAAATATAAAAAGGATTTCATAATAAGAAGATTTTCACTACCTATCTTCTACAGATTAGAGCTTTGGGAAAGAAAGTAGCCTGAAGCTTCATGGTAAACAAGAATGTTCTCCATTCTTTGCTCAAATGACTCAGAAACATAATTTCAGTAGTTCTAAGTATAATCCAAATATACCTTCTTTAACTGTTTCTCAAACATTTCCAAATAAGATTTTAACTATAAACACTGAAATAACTTTGACATAAACCAAGATTCTGAAGGACCTCCTGAATCATCAAAAAAAAATAATTTTCATTGGTGGAAAGTAATTTTCATTATTTTTTGATTCTGTAAAATGCAGGACATTATATTTTCATTAACCAGAAACTCTGATTAACCAAAAAACTCATTGTCTGACAAAGTCAAGTCATTCCTGTTACCACAGATAGAAATAAAGCACATTAAAATGATGCTGTTATTCATCTATCCTTAGGGACAAGAGATAGGGACTACCCCACACTGTGGGCTAACAGAGACATTTTTCTGTCCTGTCCCTTGCATACAAAATTGTAAAACATATACAATTTAAACATTTGAAAGAACAGAGCAAGCAACAGAGTAATAAAGCAAAGTTTCTTAAAAGAGAAAGTCCACAATCTTAACTATACTGAAGAATAATAAATTAGGAAAAAAAGCAAAACCATTTGAAAGGCAAAGACTTTTAAGTAACTCCCAACTAAAACTCCTGAAGTTAAAAGTATGTGAGAATAAACTTTGCACTACCATTAGCCTGTTATCATGTCTTGCCAAAGGGCTTGGGTGAAGAAACTGTGCTTTGAAAAACCCACCCAGCTTCTTCTTCTCTCTGTCCTAGAGCTTTCTACAACAGAAAGAGACAGAATTTTGGCTAGAAATGTTTTAAAAAAGAACCTCTGACAAACCTTGCTTTGACAGATCCACGAAGCTGCAGGTCTGTAAAGGGGTAGCAAGGTGAATGAAATCAGATGCACATTTAGAAATGGGTCTCCTGGAGGCAACCTAACATATTCCAGAAAATCGCAGGTAAATAAAATATGAATGATGGTTTTAAGTGTATGCAGCTGTTTCAAATAAGCATCAAAGAACCTTTTAACAGTGAAAAGCCGAGGACAATGTACTGCAACAGACTTTCAATATTAACTTCAGAAGGAATCTGTTCTTCAGTTAAATACAGATCATTGTAATTTTCTGTTAGAACAATAAAGAACAAGTCATTTGGTGTTGAAAATAAAAATATTGGCACTGGAGACAGTCTGCTGGCGTTCGATCCTGCCTCAACACCTACTAGTAGTGTGACCTTGAGCAAGTTACTTTAGCCCCTCTTGACCTCTTTGTCTAGAAAGAGGGACAACAAGTAACACTGTCATAGGGTTATTAAATACTTTGATTTGTAAGGTACTTAGAACAGTGCTGGTACTCTTATACCTAATGCTTATTGGTTATGTACTTAATATTTATTAGCTTTTGCTACTTGTTCAAAACAAAATTCATTTTTTTCAAATAAAAAGTTATTAAAGTCTCCTATGCATAAAACACACACTATAAAGGAAGCACTAATTCCCAAGACATTGTATCTGCATACAAAGTTTTCACTCTATCATTAGACATCATGATACAAATCAAAACCTCTTTCACATGAAAATTGGTGCAGCAAAGCAAAAAGTTCATGAGTGTGTGTGCATTCAGTGACAAGGTGAGTGACTTCTAAGACAGAATAAAACTTTTGCAAGGTTGTTGAAGTATTATACATTGATCACTCCTAACAAATGAAATGTTTTAAATGATAATTTATTTCTTGATGTTGTCCGAAAGTGTGCTTAAAATATTTGTTTAAAATATTTAAAATATTAGCAAATTATAATATTTGGTGTAAAATGGTATCTGAATGGAACTGTGGTCTATATTTTAAAGGTGAATTTTTAAAAAGTGTTCAGTTAGTCAAGAAGTATGGACACTCTAGACATGGCATCAAGCAAGAACAAAGTTAAGTAAGTGGTTGACTGGCCTTTCCCTACTCCACCTGTTCAGTTTGGTGGTTCAGTTGGTTGTTTTCAGGCCATTCATCATGTGTGATGGAAACTGTCCCAGGGATAGTGTGGCCAGGGTTGTACAAAGATGGTAAGTGTTGCTTCAGCAATTCAAGTTATTTTATCCTTTCCAGCTGCTGGTTACCTCTGACAGAGCAGGTGAAGAAAAGAGAACTGATCCCTGGAAAGCAGAAGCATCTCACGAGACCAGTGGATCAGAATAGTGGTGGAATGTCTGGAGTCAGTCAGTGAGAAGCAGGGACTGTATATACCGGAGGTCCAAATCAGTATGAGTACTGCCTTAAGACTTTCCATTCTTTATTCTCAAGAAGCACTTAGCCCTGCTTTACTTACTTTTGTGGCGCAGACTGCAAAACCTGTGTGATATGGAGAACATGGTACAGCCATTAAGGAATCACTTTGTAGAGAAGAAACCCAGGGAGCTGAAATTATTTACAAAAGATATTTATTTGTTAAGCCTGCTGGGCATCATATATCATACTGTACAGGTTCTTAAACTTTAGTGTGTAAAAGAATCTCTCCTAGGTAAGCTGTTATATTTGCAGATTGAAGGATCTATTTCTAGAGATTCAGATTCAACAGATCTGGTATAGGGCCTGGGAATACGCATCTTAACCAAGCATTTTGGTGATTGTGATTTATAGCTTCTATGATCACACTTTGAGAAATGTCGTCTTCCATGTTCAGGTAGTTTTTCATTCTTCTATTTTTCAGTCAGTCAATGCTTTTTCAGAACCTACTATGTGCTATATTAGCCTTTTGGATATACAATGAATGAAAATTGTTCCTGCCTCCAGAGTGAGAAAAGCAGCCTTATAAACTCAGATACAACAAAGTAAGTGCCATTTAAAGGGGCTCTTAGCTTTTTTTGTACACTGACCTCCTTTGGCAATCTGGTAAAATCTATAATAGCCTACATAGAAAAAATTTAATCGCATAAAACATAATGTAAGAGATTAGAAAAAAATACTGGTTATACTGAAATACAGTTTTCAAAATATTTAAAAAGCCGCATTTATTCCTAGAGATTTTTGCCTACTATAATGGCATATGAAAATATCTAAAATTTTTAATGATAACAACATTACAGATACTGTAATGCTACTGTGGTTTTTTTACCTACATTCATAACATAAGAAAATGCTAAAATTAGATGTGAAAATGAGAGTATCTTTCCCTACATTCACATTCCTAAACCTCCTGAATATTATCCACAAATTCTAGGTTAAGAGTCCCTGCATTAGAGAGAGGTATATTATGAAGAAGTAAAAACTACAATTTGGTTGTATTGAAAATAGGTGTTTTCTAGCTGACTCCCAAAGAATAAGTAGGAATTTATGACTTAAAAAAAAGAAGCAAGAAGGAATAAAGAGAGAATCCAAAGGACTTAGGGCTGTGCCTCAGATATGTGATAATTTTGGCAGAGCAGATATGGAGGGGGAGAGAACCGATAAGAGATAAGGCTCGTAGGGTTGCAACAATGAAACATTCTGCTTATCTATTAAGGCCTACGATAAAGGGGAGTAGCACATTTTTTTTTTTTAAGGAGATGAGAGAAAAGTATGAAGGTGTGGGTTTAGAATGGAATTTTGAAAAACTGATGGCTGGCAGCCTCAGATGCTCAAAGGTTTAACAGTTAATTATGGCATGGGCCAGAGAAGTAGCAGTGAGAGTAAGAAAACGATACTCAATTTGAGGAGAGACTAACTTCAGAGGACTGGCAGATTACCTGAGTGCCTGAGTGAGCGAGTGGAGGATAAGGGACACTGGGAGTAGACTGGGACAGCAAAAGCAAGAGCATATGATGAAAAAATTTTAAGGAATGGAAAAGAATTTGCTTCATTTGGAAATACTAAGTTAGAGGTAACTGCAGGACATCCAGGTAGAGGTTTCTACCAGACCTTCGAGTATCTAAGCATTAAGTTCAGGAGACAAGGCAAGATATATAGAGACCTGGGATTACCACCTTATGTGGTGGTAAGTGCACAGGAGCGGGTAAGTTCTGTCACTGAGATCAAAACAAATGAGTGGCTCACAACCTCTGCTGTTTGTTAGCGTCACCTGGGGAGCTCTGACTAAATACTGATGTGGACTCCACCTCCCTGAGCTTCTGATTTAATTAGGCTAGGGTGGAGCTCAGCATTTTTAAAAAGTAAGCTCCCCAGGTAACGATAATCTGCAACCACAGTTTAGCACCACTGATAACAGAGCAAGTTATGAATAGAGATAAGGAAAGCCATCAAAAGACAGAGAAAAGGAATGGTCAGAGAAGTGGTGTCAAAAGCCTCAAATGTTTTGACAGGGTCCAGCAGGAGAAGACTTGAATATGACTTTCTGTGGTTGTCAGTGATATTCAGTAGAATAATTTCAGAGGAAAAGCATGGATAGAAACCAAACTATACAGCTGGGTCAGGAAGAAGTGTAGGTGGGTAGAGGTGGTGGTAGTGTGGAGGAATAACAAGGGAGAATTGTGCTTATGATCAGAATGGGGATTCCTCAGTTCTGCCAATTCAAATTGGTTAAAAAAATTAGTCTGAGGACATGGAGAATATTGTTGAAAATATTGGAAAGTGAAAGTTATAATTTTATGCATGTTTTCTTCATGGATCAGCATGAAAGTTTAAAAATAGTATATATTTTCTTTTCCTTGGTAAACGCGCCAAATTGATGCTACTGATGGATAACAAACTTAATATGAAAATCCAAATTTACAAAAGTTAAATTAAGGAGTATCATTTCCTTAATAGAAGAATTATTCAAATTAAAAATGTAGTTAAGATTGTACTTATTTAAACAGAAAGCAAACTTACTTAAAATAAATTTGATTTTTATATAATCTTTAAAAACATATATTGCACAGATTGAGGTATAATTCTTTACTTTATTTCATATACAAATGCATTAGTTGGTGCTTTTTCCCTGTAGTTCTCAATTGTCTTGTGTTTTTCAAAGACAGAATCTGTTGATTTTGCCTATCCAGTATTTATTCCACTTTTTGGTAACAGCACCAGTGTTTTCCTCTGGGGACTGCCCCCATCCTGTACCTCAGCTCCAATCATCATATGCAAATTGATGGGACTGGCTCAAGGGTGACACACAAGTAGGCCAATCAGAGTCCCTCTCCCAGGAACTGATTCTTGAGGTATGGAACTTCTGTAAACAGTGGGAATCCATCCCATGCCTTTCTGTTACCCAGTGAGCTTGTCTATTAAACCCTGCTCTGCCTCTTGTCCTTTCTGAAACCATATTTTTGTTCAGCATTTCTTTATACTCGGTGACCAACTCTACATCCTTTGAATAGATTCCACTTTTTAAGTGTTATGTAGATTTCTGTAAGCTGAAACCAAAAGATATAAACTAACAAGACTACTTTAAAATATTTCAGTTAGTGGCCATGCTGTGAAGATTAGGATTAAATTTTGATAGCTTTTAAAATAAGTTTTGGAGCAAATTTTAGGTTATAATCCATTTTTAGGGAGCAGACTACAGAGGCTGAAAGTCATGGTATTGGCTTCGTTTTTTACCATTAAGTGAAGTGATCAGAAGGAGCTGTTGTCATTTTTGCTTTATAAATACATCTTTTCCTCTCTCTGGAATGTCAGCTTATATGATCAGACATTACATTTCTACAAAGCACAATTTATTACGCAAAAATGGCAAAATAAAACATTAGTCTAAAAAAATATTAACACAGGTATAATTTATTAATGTATTGATTATTGATAGGCATTAGCATCTTTAGTTTTTATCATAATTTAAGATTATATACTCATTCACATTTCCTTGTTCAATAGATTATGAATTTAAAAATTTTTTTCTTTTTCTTTTAAGAAATGTTAGGTAAACATTAACAAAGAAAGTTCATTGTGGCCACTATCTCAATCCAAATACCATGTATATCGAGAGCATTTGAGATTTCAAAATTATTTACTATTAATCAACCAAATTCACTGACATTCATAAGATTCAGTCCCCATCTCATGGTTAAAAACTATGAAGAATTAACAAAGATTACAACAGTATCAAAGTCAGATTTTTCACTCTGTTGTTAGTCTCCTTATGCACCTCAGAAAGCTGCCATCATAACTGGCACTAATTGGCACCCTTGTTAGAAATCTCAGCAGAAGAGCCAAGAACAGAAAAGAAATGGACAGCACTCACCCAGGAGTCTGGATGTCTGCACAGGTGAGGCTGAGATCAAGAATGGGGTAGATGACCTGGCTGCTATCTGTAAGAAGGATAAGACCTACACCTGTTCACTAGCTATGCCAACAACTCAATTCTCCAGGAATGTTAATCAAGTATCTTTCATGTGCCCAAGGTCACTGAAAAACAAAAGATGCTCAGAGTGCTTCTACAAGTGATGGAGGGAATGAAGGCAGCAGTCAACAGACACTTCTCGTATGAGACTCCTGCAGAGTACTGGTAGACTTTTGTATTTTTGCTTACCTGTATATGCTTGTTTGCTCTGTTCAAGAGAATATTTTAAGCTCTTATAAAAAAAATAGAGAGCTGGGTTTCTCATGAACATTTGGAGAGTGGGAGACAAAATTTTAAGTATATAATAATTTAACAGATAAAATGGACAGATTCTATATATACAATTTTTCCCACTGAGTATATTAGGGCTAGGCAGAAGTAGTTTATGCACACCTAAGACTAATGGTCTATAGTTTTCTGCTCTTCTTTTTTACTCAGTAGTCAAAAGAAAATACAGGTATCTCCTGTTACCTTGAGAAATATAGGTAAGGTAGTCTAAAGTAAGAAAAACACCATGGTAAAACAACTTTCTTAATAAAAATAAGAAAGCACAGAGCAGTGGTCCTATACACCAGCAAAGGACATGTAGGTGCTTAAAAATATTTTTGTTGATGATATGGAAGCTAATGACTGACTCTGGTTTGTTTGCAATTTTATGCACCAAAGATTTAATGAATACCTATTTTACATCACTTACAATAGTCTGATTCCATTTTTTATTTTCGCTTACTTTCTTTTAAGCCTCCCTTTCTTCTGTGGGCCCACAGCTGAACAGAAAACTTGTGCATGCACCTCTTCCTTTACCACTGGAGGGAAATTTAAACCACTTGCTCAAGGGAGATTTTCCTCAGCCCACCCCAGAGTGACTATAAGGACCCAACCCACTGCCTCCCCTTTCCCAAGGCAGCCTGGACCTGCTTGTGCCCAAACCAGCCTTCCTCAGGAGTCTCTTGTGAGAGTAATAAAATTTCTTTCAAATTCTCTTGGTGTGGGGAGCATCATCAGTTTCAACATCTGAACACCCTCTCACTTCTTCAGAACACCACTTACTAAGTTAAGAATTGGGATACAAAGTTAAATAGGAGTCCTAAACCCAAAGAGTTTACAGACAAATTGGGAGGACAAACTACCAGCGCTGAGTAACATAATAAATGCATGACAGATGTATGCACTGGAGCCTAGAGGAGGGGTGCTTATATGGCAGATGGGGACAGAAAAGGATTTGGGACTAGGTGATGATGAGTGGAGATCAGTACACAAAATGGGTGTGACGTGGGTGGAGGTGGGGAGCATTCAACACAAAAGGAACAGCCTATGTGAAAGGCTGGAAAGTATGTGAGCCCTTTCTGCATTCAGAGGAACACAGCCCAGCAAGAACAGAGTAAAAAGTGCTAGGGCAGAGGGCGTGGCAGGGACAAGGACGGAAAGAGAAATAGAAGCCACAGCTCCTGGAGCCTTGTGTAAAGCAAAACAGCCTTTGTGTGCTTCAAATTTCTCATCATTAAATGTGTACACCACCTGCCTTTTCTCTTGGAGGATTAAATGAAGGGTCAAATACATAAAATCATTTCTGAGGTATTTAGAGTCACATTACTATAATCCTGAAGGAGTAACTGTGACCAATGCAGAATGGAACAAGACATTCTTTTAAATCTTTATAATGGCAAAAAATAACTTTTTGATTCCGGGAACTCCCCTTCCTCTTCCTTTTAATCAGTTGCTTTCCTAGGACCTTGCATATGTTTTATTCCTTAATATTCTTTCCCTGATTCCTAACTACACTAGTAAATTACAGTATATTTAAGATCATTTCAGTATCAAAATTCCACTTGGAAAGCTCTGCTTGCAAGAATATGTGTACTAAAATTTAACATACCTGAATTGTATTGCCATAAAGGTACAAAAATAAGTTAATTTAAATTTTGCATTACCAAGCAGAAAGTTAAGAAAATAACTTAATATGACATAGCAATATATTTTCATCTTCAAGAAAGTTTTGTGGTAAAATGAATCGAAAAAAAAGGAAAACAGAAGATTTCAGTTCAGTTTTATAAAGCAGCACTAAAGGAAAAGAAATAAACATTTTAAAATTTGGGGTTCAGAAGGAAAAGGAATGCTTCATATTAGATTGACCTGGATATTGTCCCTTTTTGCTTTTTGGGGCATTCAGAATATAATTTCACAGATGATATATTTTTCTTAATGTGATTTTCAGACTACATATAATGGAAAATGCCTGGTTAGGATTAAGAGACATAGTACAGATGTTCAACTGCATTTGCATGTAATTATTTCTAAAACAAATGCCAGGGTACAGAGTCTATTGAAATGGCTTTCAGGATGGCTGGCACAATGTATTAAACCAGCTTCCAATTTCTGAGAAAGTCTATATTCTGAATATTTCAAATCAAGACACTGGGCACAGAATAAACCTTAGATTTTTCACCTTGATGCATTGTCCAAGAATGCATGAAAAAAGGGTTAGAGCCAAGGATTTACAGTAGGGATTTAGTATTTTTTTAAAGCAAAAGCCTTTCTTGCCTAATGTAAAAATTGCATTTTATATGTGAATTTCGGTAGTTGAAAGAAATACTACAAAAAAAGTAAAAATAATAATGTAATATGTGGAACAGACAGCAATAGATGATGTGCTGTGTAGCTTTCAACTTGTTTTAGGCTTTTTTTAATTCAAAAATCAATAAAATAAGTATTTATAAAGTTATTACCTTTTTAGTAGAAATCTCACTTTAACTGGGGGTCTTGTAGTGATATACTTTTAACCTTCAAGCCTGAAGTAAGAAACTTTTATTCAATGTACTTCTGAAATGTGTGTCACCAACTTTATCAGACATATCAAAAGCATTCAGTAGTAGGAACAGAAGGAAGCATCTATGGCTTTGCTTATTAGGGTATTGTGCCTTCACAGAGGCAATAACTCTAGATGTCTTGGAGTTTGTGGATTGGGTAAGATCTTTAATTACCTTTCAGTGAACTTTTTGGATTAGGGCTTGATTCAATGAGTGAAGCACATAGAGCCACTGCTATATATATTCTATATCAAAACAAAAGACTGTATCACACTTTCATTTGTCCAAATTCAAAAAGTACCATCATATCTTTTATTGTAGGCTTTTACTCCTTAGGGGGGAGCAACTCAGATCATGGTCACCCCTAGGAATTTATGAGGGGACTGAAAGATGTGCAGTTTCTTTTCTGATCCCTGTAGGGGAAGCAGCAGCCCTTGGATCAGCTACTTTTTATCCGCTGTTGGTTTCAGTGGCAGCTCCTTTTCTTGCCAATAATGATGATAGACTCTTTAATGAGGAATAGGGACTGCAAGCCGCACACACAGAAGCTTATCTTGTTGGCATCTCTGATTATGATTTGCTCCCTATCAACCTCTTCCCCCTCCTGACTGTGATGTGAGGTAGACAAGAAACCTGAATGAAGAGGCTCAATTATTAAAAAATAGCACTCTTTCCCAACAGAAAATCTCTTACCATTTGACATGAAAACTCTTAAATACTAAGAAAACTTCCAAGGGAAGTCCAGTACTGCCACTCACTTTTTTTTTTTTTCATATCAAAAGATTATTCCAGGAGACTTCCGGGAAGATGGCGGTGTGAGCAGGGCGGCAGAAATCTCCTCCCAAAACTGTATAAATCTATGAAAACACAGCAAATACAACTATTCCTAAAAGAGAAATCGGAGCACACAGGAAAGTGCACAGCATGCAGCCACACCTGGGAGGACTCAGCACCCCACAAGGCGGGTAAGATACAGAGCCGCGACCCGGCAGCACCCGAACACTCACCCAGCCCAGTGCGCGGCGGGAGGAGAGGAGTTGGAGCCGGGAGGGAGTGGAAGAGCAGGTCTGCAAAATAACCAGACCCAGTGGTCTGCGCCGGAACACCGGGAGCGCTGACACACATCGTGTGGTGCATCAGACATTGGAGAGGCAGAAGGTGCAGGTTTTGAGCCGGGAAGGTGCTGGGACCGTGCAGCCAGCACCCAGGGACAAGAGAAAAGCACGCGCCATTTGTAGCGGTCTCGGAGAGGCGAAGGGCCCAGCGAGGGAACACCATCGCCCCGGCGGGCTCAGCCCTGCAGGCTGGAAGACCTGGGGAACTTCGGTCCCCTTTAATAGTGACAGAAAGAAGGGAGCAACCACTCTGGAATTTTATACAGAAAACAATAGCGTCCCATTCATTCCTACCTACAAAAACGGTGTGGCTGCGGCTGCGAATTAGTGGAGCAACAGCGACACCTACAGCACGCGTAGAGAATCCACTCCAGAGCCCAGCTGACACACGTGGCACCTACCAGCGACCACTCCTGCCAACATGACAAGACAGAAGAAAATGATACAGACAAAGCTCACCAAGATTCAGAGCCCCTCTGAGAAGGAATCTGAAGAGATGGAAATGCAGTATCTTCCTGAAAAAGAATTCAGAATAAAAGTCATAACCATGCTGTTGGATCTACAGAGAAATATGCAAGAGATAAGGGAGGAAGTGAGGGAAGTCAGGAAAGATAATGCAGAAATGAGACAAGACATCAACGGGCTCAGCAGCAGACTGGATGAGATGCAAGACACTGTTAATGCAATAGAAATCAGAGAACAGGAATACAGAGCAGCTGAGGCAGAGAGAGATAAAAGGATCTCTAGGAATGAAAGAATATTGTGAGAACTGTGTGACCAATCCAAAAGGAACAATATTCGCATTATAGGAGTACCAGAGGAAGAAGAGAGAGAAAAAGGGATAGAAAGTGTCTTTGAAGAAATAATTGCTGAAAACTTCCCCATGCTGGGGAAGGAAATAGTCTTGCAGTCCATGGAAGCCCACAGATCTCCTAACACAAGGGACCCCAGGAAGACAACACCAAGACACATAATAATTAAAATGGCAAAGATCAAAGATAAGGACAGAGTATTAAAGGCAGCTAGAGAAAGAAAAAAGATCACCTTCAAAGGAAAACCCATCAGACTAACATCAGACTTCTCAACAAAAACCTTACAGGCTAGAAGAGAATGGCATGATATATTTAATGCAATGAAACAGAAGGGCCTCGAACCAAGAATACTGTATCCAGCACGATTATCATTTAAATATGACGGCGGGATTAAACAATTTTCAGACAAGCAAAAGCTGAGAGAATTTGCCTCCCATAAACCACCTCTACAGGACATCTTAAAGGAACTGCTCAAGAGGGAAGCACTCCTAAGGCTAAAAAGCTGTCAACAGAGAAAATAAAATATTGCAGCAAAGAAAGCAGACCATCCAAAACTAACTAAAGGCAAAGAATAAAACACCTAGTATATAAAGAATGGAGGAGGAAGAATAAGAAGGGAGAGAAATAAAGAAACATTAGACTGTATTTACAGTAACTTAACAAGAAAGTTAAGTTAGATTGTTAGATAGTAAAGAAGCAGCCCTTGAACCTTTGGTAACCACGAATCTAAAGCCAGCAATGGCAATAAGTACATATCTTTCGATAATCACCCTAAACGTAAATGGACTGAATGCACCAATCAAAAGACACAGAGTAACAGAATGGATAAAAAAGCAAGACCCATCTATATGCTGCCTACAAGAAACTCACCTCAAACGCAAAGATATCCCCAGATTAAAAGTGAAGGGATGGAAAAAGATATTTCATGCAAATAACAAGGAGAAAAAAGCAGGTGTTGTAGTACTTGTATCAGACAAAATAGACTTCAAAATGAAGAAAGTAGCAAGAGATAAAGAAGGACATTACATAATGATAAAGGGGTCAAACCAACAAGAAGATATAACCATTTTAAATATATATGCACCCAACAAAGGGGCGCCGGCATTTGTGAAACAAATACTAACAGAATTAAAGGAGGAAATAGACAGCAATGCATTCATCTTAGGTGACTTCAACACACCACTCACTCCAAGGGACAGATCAACCAGACAGAAAATAAGTAAAGACACAGAGGCACTAACAACACACTAGAACAGATGGACCTACCAGACATCTACAGAACTCTACACCCAAAAGCAACGGGATACACATTCTTCTCAAGTGCACAGGGAACATTTTCCAGAATAGACCACATACTAGGCCACAAAAAGAACCCCAGTAAAATCGAAAATATTGAAATTCTACCAACCAACTTCTCGGATCATAAAGGTATTAAACTAGAATTAAACTTTAGAAAGAAAACAAAAAGGCTCACAAATACATGGAGACTTAACAACATTCTCCTAATTAATCAATGGGTCAATGACCAAATCAAAACAGAAATCAAAGAGTATATGGAGACAAATGACAACAACAACACAAAGCCACAGCTTCTGTGGGACGCAGCAAAGGCAGTTCTAAGAGGAAAGTATATTGCAATCCAGGCCTATTTAAAGAAGGAGGAACATTGCCAAATGAATAGTCTAAAGACACAATTACTGGAAATGGAAAAAGAAGAATAAATGAGGCCCAAAGTCACCACAAGGAGGGACATAATAAAGATCAGAGAAAAAAATAAATAAAATTGAGAAGAATAAAACAATAGAAAAAAATCAATGAAACCAAGAGCTGGTTCTTTGAAAAAATAAACAAAATAGATAAACCCCTAGCCAGACTCATTAAGAGAAAGAGAGAATCTACACACATAAACACAATCAGAAATGAGAAAGGAAAAATCACGACGGATACCACAGAAATACAAGGAATTATAAGAGAATATTATGAGAATCTATATGCTAACAAGCTGGAAAACCTAGAAGAAATGGACAACTTTTTAGAAAAATACAATCTTCCAAACTGACCAAACAAGAAACAGAAAAACTAAACAGACCAATCACCAGCAAAGAAATAGAAGCAGTAATCAAAAAACTACCCAAGAACAAAACTGCTGGACCAGATGGATTCACCTCTGAGTTCTACCAGACATATAGAGAAGAAATAACACCCATTCTCCTTAAAGTTTTCCAAAAAATAGACGAGGATGGAATACTTCCAAACTCATTCTATGAAGCCAGCATCACTCTAATACCAAAACCAAGCAAAGACCTCATCAAAAAAGAAAACTATAGACCAATATCCCTGATGAACGTGGATGCAAAAATACTCAACAAAATATTAGCAAACCGAATTCAAAAATACATCGAGAGGATCATACACCATGATCAAGTGGGATTCATCCCAGGGATGCAAGGATGGTACAACATTCGAAAATCCATCAACATCATCCACCACATCAACAAAAAGAAGAACAAAAACCACATGATCATCTCCATAGATGCTGAAAAAGCATTTGACAAATTCAGCATCCATTCATGATTAAAACTCTCAAGAAAATGGGTATAGAGGGCAAGTACCTCAACGTCATAAAGGCCATATATGACAAACCCAAAGCTAACATCATACTTAACAGCAAGAAGCTGAAAGCTATTCATCTAACATCGGGAACAAGACAGGGATGCCCACTCTCTCCACTGTTATTCAACATAGTACTGGAGGTCCTAGCCACGGCAATCAGACAAAACAAAGACATACAAGGCATCCAGATTGGTAAAGAAGAAGTCAAATTGTCACTATTTGCAGATGACATGATACTGTACATAAAAAACCCTAAAGACTCCACTCCAAAACTACTAGAACTAATATCTGAATTCAGCAAAGTTGCAGGATACAAAATTAACACACAGAAATCTGTTGCTTTCCTATACACTAATGATAAACTAACAGAAAGAGAAATCAGAAAAACAATTCCATTCACAATTGCATCAAAAAGAATAAAATACCTAGGAATAAACTTAACAAAGGAAGTGAAAGACCTGTACCCTGAAAACTACAAGACATTCCTAAGAGAAATTAAAGAGGACACTAACAAATGGAAATGCATCCCATGCTCTTGGCTAGGAAGAATAAATATTGTCAAAATGGCTATACTACCTAAAGCAATCTACAGATTCAATGCAATCCCTATCAAACTACCAACAGCTTTCTTCAATGAACTGGAACAAATAATTCTAAAATTCATATGGAACCACAAAAGACCCCGAATAGCCAAAGCAATCCTGAGAAGGAGGAATAAAACAGGGGGAATTACACTCCCTGACTTCAAGCTCTACTACAAAGCCACAGTAATCAAGACAATTTGGTATTGGCACAAAAACAGACCCACAGATCATTGGAATAGAATAGAAAATCCAAACATCAACCCAAACACATACAGTCAATTAATATTTGATAAGGGAGCCTTGGATATACATTGGGGAGATGACGGCCTCTTCAGCAGCTGGTGTTGGAAAAACTGGACAGCTACATGTAAGAGAATGAAACTGGACTACTGTCTAACCCCATACACAAAGGTAAACTCAAGGTGGATCAAAGACCTGAATGTAAATCATGAAACTATAAAACTCTTAGAAAAAAATATAGGCAAAAAGCTCTTGGACATAAACATGACCGACTTCTTCATGAACATATCTCCCCGGGCAAGGGAAACAAAAGCAAAAATGAACAAGTGGGACGATATCAAGCTGAAAAGCTTCTGTACAGCAAAGGACACCATCAGTAGAACAAAAAGATATCCTACAGTATGGGAGAATATATTCATAAATGACGTATCCGATAAGGGGTTGACATCCAAAATATATAAAGAACTCATGCACCTCAACAAACAAAAAGCAAATAATCCAATTAAGAAGTGGGCAGAGGACATGAATAGACAATTCTCTAAAGAAGAAATTCAGATGGCCAACAGACACATGAAAAGATGCTCCACATCGCTAATCATCAGAGAAATGCAGGTTAAAACCACAATGAGATATCACCACACACCAGTAAGGATGGCCAACATCCAAAATACAAACAACAACAAATGTTGGCGAGGATGTGGAGAAAAGGGCACCCTTCTACACTGCTGGTGGGACTGCAAATTAGTTCAACCATTGTGGAAAGCATTATGGAGGTTCCTCAAAAAACTCAAAATAGAAATACCATTTGACCCAGGAATTTCACTCCTAGGAATTTACCCTAAGAATGCAGCAGTCCAGTTTGAAAAAGACAGATGCACCCCTATGTTTATCACAGCACTATTTACAATAGCCAAGAAATGGAAGCAACCTAAGTGTCCATCAGTAGATGAATGGATAAAGAAGATGTGGTACATATACACAATGGAATATTACTCAGCCATAAGAAGAAAACAAATCCTACCATTTGCAACAACATGGATGGAGCTATAGGGTATTATGCTCAGTGAAATAAGTCAAGCTGAAAAAGACAAGTACCAAATGATTTCACTCATATGTGGCGTATAAGAACTAAGGAAAAAAAAAAACTGAAGGAACAAAACAGCAGGAGACTCACAGAACCCAAGAGCATACTAATAGTTACCAAAGGGAAAGGGACTGGGGAGGATGTGTGGGAAGGGAGGGGCAAAGGGGAAGATGGGACATTACGATTAGCAGATGTAATGTTTGGGGGGCACGGGGAGGGCTGTACAACCCAGAGAGGACAAGTAGTGACTCTATGGCATCTCACTACGCTGATGGACAGTGAGTGTAATGGGGTTGGTGGGGGGGAACCTGATGAAGGGGGTAGTGTAATCACTGTAATATTACTCATTTAATTGTAGATTAATGATATCAAAATAAACTAAAAAAAAAAAAGATTATTCCACACATTGTTGGGTAAACATCTAACTTCATTACCAAGTCCTACTGCCTTCTCAATAGTGCTTTCCACCAAGTGGGGATAATGTGGTAAAGGAGAGAAAGGAATAAAGGAAGTCAGAGTCTCTTCAGGAGAACCTTCCAATGGTAGTGGTAGATGGAGACTCCCTCATGGCAGAGGCTGAGCATCCCCCCAATCCTTCCTTTGAGAACCACAGCTTTATCTCAACCATAAATCAATCTGGATTCCAATACAATGAAGACCTTCTATAAAAGTCAGTATTCACATTTAATACCTTGCATTCTCCTTTATTTTGTTATTTTGATCATGTCTTCAAAAAATGAAGTTTGAGATATTCTGAACAGCAATTAAGGGGCTGTATGCCATCAGCGATTAATGGCAGGGTAAAAGGCACAGGAATTGGAATCAGACTGACTTGAATTTACACCCCAGCTCAAACTACCAGCTACATGACCTTAGATAATGTAATTTAACCTTTCTAAACCTTTCCTATTCTAAGAAAGGAGAAAACATAAATAGACATGTTATCAGATACAGACAGTAAGCACTGAATATATGCTACCCAAGTGAAATAAAATCATAAACAGTTCAGGATATTTATTTTGTTAGAGAAAAAGAGGCATTAAAATAGAAGGGGAACATGAGAAATATAACTTCTCTAACATCTCTGACTGCCTCTCAGCCTTCTTTTTCACTGGACTGGTCACCCATTTAGATATGATGACCCACAACACTTTTCACAAAGGGCCTAGGTGACCACGTAGGGACTAAATAAAGCTCTTTTTTGGGGCAGGGGTGTCTGTATCATGACACTGGCAAGTATAAAGTCCCCACACAGATACATGAGTGAACCAGTGGTAAAAATCTGCTCTAGATTCACAAAACATGGCTCAAAGTACTAAAATTAGAGTTTAAACATTTAAAATATTAAAACACAATTGAAAGTAACTATATTCCATGAGGTAAGATTATTATATAAATTTAATGCAATTTATCCAAATAACATTATTTCTTGAGAGTTTAGATCCATAAAGATGGAAAGCTGAAATGAGTTCTGAATTAGAAAAGATATAAGGAGATCAAAGCTATCAAAATAATCACTACACATCACAATAAAAAAAAGGAAATAGTAGCTCAGTGCAGAACCAACTCAAAATTTCACCAAACCACCATGACTATATATGTACTAAAAATAATAGAGAATTGCCATTTTTTATGTATGAAAGAGTTTACTGGAAAAGAAAATGTCAAATTTTGAATTGTGTTACTATTAGAAATTATTCATTTCTAAGCCAGAACCAAGTTTCATTAACCAATAGCTGCTCTCAAGAACGAAGCTAATTTACATTTAAAATAGAAGTACAGTCTACTCTTTAAAAGCACAATGGTAAACACACCAATTTGACAATTACATTAATATAAGTATTTGCATAATCTGTCTTCCACACCTGTTCTTAATTTGAAGCAGCTGCAGGACAAATCACATCACACTAATTTCAGTGCATATGTGTGTGTTCCAAACAGTAATACGTTATTTTTTGAGGATATTTAAAAAATGTTTCCTGACTTTAAAAAATTGGTAAAGTTTTGTAGAAGCCATATTATTTATATGGTTAATATTAATTAGTGGGATAAGCATAATGTAAAATAAGGCTTTCCCTTACATTTTAGCCTTTGTTATTGACATACTGATTTTAACGCTGTTATTTTTTTAAATAGTATGCATTTTATTTATACAGAAAAGGATTAAAAAGAATAATAAAATATATTTACAACATTTCAATAAGCAATATAATCAGAAAATCAATAGCAAATGCATTAACAAAGAATCAAAATCTGCAGGTGATCTGGATATGTGTTTGCAACATAGATAGTAGTGACATCTTTTGGAAAAACTTTTCTAAACTGGGTTCCATTTGTGTTTTAACAAATATCAGAATTTAGCAAGCAGAAATTTACTTTCATCTTTCAAAGGATCCAGCTGATGTTTATGTGTATTCAAACACATATTCTCAGTGCCATCAAAAAGGATGTTAATTTATTGTTGTTACATATTCTACCTTCATGTATTCAAATCATTCAGATAGATTCTTGTTGGTTGAATATAAGATACCTATGTAATCTGTCAACAAAACTGGCTCTCTATATCTCCTGGTATGAATAGAAAATGAAGTTAGAGCTGTCAAAAGATGTTATTTATTCCCTGAAAAATGAATGACAGCATGCACAGTAATGAACTGGAGCAACAAACAGAGCCTATCTGTTTGTTTATATGCTGCTGACCTGGGAAGAGGTTAAACATGGAGTGACTGAATGCTTAGTTCAGTATTTCATTCAGAATTCTATTTTTATAAGTGCTTTCATTTTATTAGAAGAAAAAATACTAACAATATTCCTTGTAGCTTACCCTTCTATTACATTTTCAC
Source organism: Smutsia gigantea (assembly GCA_032199065.1). Lineage (NCBI taxonomy): Eukaryota > Metazoa > Chordata > Mammalia > Pholidota > Manidae > Smutsia > Smutsia gigantea. The sequence continues at coordinate 26,185 of JAVSCE010014625.1, read as the reverse complement.
ATACACTATTTAGCAATTATTGACACATAAGAGAAACTGAGGTTTAGGAGAGGTAAGTGATTTACCCAAGTTCTAATAACCTGTAAGAGTGTCATGGTCCAGATGTTCCAACCCCAGAATATTCTTTCCCATAGCTCATGGATGTTGATTTGAATGAATAATAGCCATTATGATAAATAAACAGGAACAAATATTTTTGCTAATGGAATATTAAAAAAAATTTTTTTCATTTCATAATATCTGAATTATTTCAAGTCATGGTTTCAGTGAACTAGAAAACACTGTTTCAAAAGTGACAATATTAAAAGAAGAGAACTATTTTCTATTTAGATAAATATATTGCAGATTTGTACCAAGAACCAAGACTGGTTACTCTAGGAGTATAAAGATAATTTTTATTACTACATAATTTAAGCAATAAAGCCAAGTTACAGTGATTTTGAGAAAAGCAATTTTCACAGTTGTGACCTCTACATAATTATATTTCTAAATATTCCTTATTTTATTTTTTTCATTAAAAACCTTACATATATAATTGAACACACAGAAAAGTACTCTAAACAGATAAGCTGGCATGTCATGGGGCATGTGAACATAATGGAATGAAAACTGTATTTGTATGTAATGAATATGCACAATACATAATATTCTAACAACAAATTTCACTTTCTCTGTCAGTATCAGAATATTTTAACCTCAACAAATGAGTCATAAACTTCCAAATTTTAAAATAATATTGTTTCTTTTTGCTTTTTTGCTATTAAGACAAAAACCAGCTCATTATCAAAGTTAAAAGCTTTTGACATGTAATGCATAAAAAAGGCTTATTTTTTGTACCTGTAAGTTGCTGAAAAGGTATATTCTTTTGCTAAAAATAAAGCATTAGGATAATACATTTTTAGAGTTGAGAGATGGAGTTAAATCTGAGTTGACAGAAAGAGAACATGAGGCTACACAATTCAACTGTTTTCCCCAGGGTCACCCAGCTAGTGAACGGTAGAGTCCATTCTTGGACCCAAAGCTTCTCCCAATACCATAGAGACTGGGCTCTTACCTTTATTACGCTGAAAAACTGAACATTGACAGGTCATTTACAAAACGTCCATGCTTTTCTGTGGTCCTAAACTAAGCTATACTACAATGAATGGGTATATGATGAATCTTATGCTTTAAAATAACCACAAAATATAAAGCTGCATTCATATCTAGACTGGCATGATGATGCCACATGGATGCACACACAAATGTAGGAGAACACACATATATATGTGTGTGGTAACAGGATCCCTGGGAGGTTGAAGTTCAGGTGAATATCAATTCTTGAAACTTTTCTGTATTGCCTGAGTTATTTTTGCAAGCATATATTGCTTTAATAATCATTCAAAGTAAGGCTACTTGGAAATTGAAAAGAGAACTTAGAACAGTAATATTGTTTTCATAAAACACGTTAACTCTTAAAAACTTTTCTGACAGGGAGAGTTAGCATATGAGTACTATGATTTTTCTTATTGAAACAGGATTTATACTCTTGCCTGCCATCCTCAGCATGATGATTTCTTTTTCATGTGAAGAAATTATTGAAGTATTTTTTCTCTTATCCTTCTTTTCAATTTGGATACACCCTCACTGTGATCAGCTCTCCCATTTTCCCTTTAATCATCTCTGTCATTTACTTGTTAGCCTTAGACTTGTTTCCACACTTCAGTATCTTTCCTTGATTCTGGAACACAGTCCTAAACAACTTTTAAAGAACCACAAACAAAGCCTCAGGAAGCACAAAAATGAAGAAAGCCTTATTCTACTCAGTCTGTAAATGACGGCTGATTCACTAAACACTTAGTAAAACCCAATTTATTCCACAGAATGCTCTAAAGAGCCATAACTGTCAAGCAGGTTTCTTTTTTTTAACCTTAAACCACTAAGTTTTGTTTAAAATGGCTTAGAAGAATGGTTATTATCCTGAATTCTTATGTAGCCAGATTGCCAACTCCCTGAGGATAGGAACATCTTTGAATCCCCTGTGGTACCTGGTGTCTGCCTAGTGGAGTGTCTAACACACTGAAGGCATTTAGGCATGTTTTTTGATGGATTGATTGACTGAAGATATAAATTCTAATACATGGAAATACTGTAAACCACTTTTGAAATCTTACTGCTGTTTTGTTTTTAGCTTGTGGTTTTTCCACTGAAGCACGATAATCATTTGTTTCATATGAAATTTTATAGACTAGGCTTTTCAATTTATTTTTATGTTACTCCTGAACTCTCTGTTTAATAAATAAGTACCTAGAATAACAAGCAAAAAGGTAGAGGGAAGAATAGAAAATATATTAGCCAAAATCTGCTTTAGTCTAGCAGTGCTGGAAATTATTGAATGGGAATCCCAAATAACATAACTATATCAACTGCTTAAATACTAATTTCTAATTTGGTTCTTAAGAAATATTCTTCACTACCAATTAGTCTCAGAATAGGTGGTTTTTCTGAAGCAATTCGTACTATGACATTGTGAATCAATGCTATTTTTTCTCTTTAGTGATGGCAAGTTACGTTTTAGCATTGAGTAACCCATTTATTGGTGTTCCATCAGAAATTTGAGTATTTAACGCACATTTCTTTCAGTAAGTTCTGGTGTCCTCAAAGACTCAGGAACTACTAACCGGTAAATATCCAACAGTATTTTTTACTATATGTATATGTATCTCTGTATTTCATAGATTGATTTCAATGTTCTAATATTTAACAAAGGGGTTGCAAATGGTGTCTGAAGGCCCAGAGTATGGGAGGAATGAAGGGAGGGAGAGAAAAAAGTATAACATATTTCCTATTCCTCCCTAGTACCCTGCATCTAGTCTACCACATGTTGCCTGGGCTGAAGGTATTAGGGTTTGATTTTCCTGGCCTAATGATATGCAAAATACCTACTGCATATTAGAAATAAAATTAAAGTAAATATTAGAAATAAACGTAAAAGAAACCACATACAGGAAAAGTGGATAAAAAATAGGTAGTCAAATCCTTAAAAATTCACAATTTATTACAGAGAATAAAAATAATATGGTGTTTGGCTTTCTTTGTTTCTAAATTTATGATGTATTTCTCTAAAGAGAAGTTCATTATACTATTTCCTTTGTTTGAAAGATAAAATCCAATTGCACTAATTCCATAAACCACACAGTTTAAGAAGATGGACTCAGTTCATTTTAATTTCATTCTGGATAATTACTAGAAAGCATGCAAGACCTATTAGAGAAGGTAAGATTATTAAAAATCATTATGCATTTACAGTATCTCAGATCCAAACCAATGATTAATTCTTATTCTCATGGTGCCCTGGATGAAGTGATGATAAACACTCACAAGAATAATCCTGGCTTGGTTGAGCACAGTCACATACAGCATAGAGACCTTCCACTCTTACTCCCCGGAATGGCCCGCCTTCAACCAGACAGGCAGCCTTCACAGAATGAGAAATTTCTGCCCTTCCTATCCTCTTGCCTGTCCTAAAACTGAGAATTCCTGAGGAAATGATTCATTCATTTCAGATATAAAGGGCACTGGGAAAAAGTGCCCTTGTAATCAGACAGAATTGACATTCAACCCTACGTCCTTGGGAAAGTTACTGAGCCTTTCTGCTCTCGTAGATAAAAACAGACATAGTACTAACCATTTCTGGGGTTTATATGGAGATAGAATGACTGATCAGGGGCAAAATACCTGGAACCTAGAATACAGTAAGGACTCATACGTGTCAATGGGGCTGGAGGTGTAAGAGAGCAAGAAGGTCTCCTTGGAACTTCTAGATGTTCCACAAAGTGCCTACTTTTCTACTGTAGCTGCTAATAAATCAGAGTACTGCAGGAAATACAGAAAAAGCATAGGATATGCCTTGTGTCTTCATTGTAGTTGGAAGGAGAGTTAGGACTTTCTGAGCTTTTCAGAACCTAATGTAAAATAGCACAATGAAAAATTTTTTCTGATCTTAGTTAAATTTTACCTTCAGTAACTATTCTTCCCCATCTTTTGAAAAACAGGTGTTTCTCAACTTGCAAAATAAGCATATGTTTCACTTACTCAAACTTTGCAGTGCTATGCCCCTGCGTAAGCATATTGCGCCAGGGTGCGTCACCAGCACTGCCAAGCTTCACTACAACTTCCTGGAGGGGAAGAATCATCTCTGTTCAGTTTTCTTGCATTATGCTTTACCTAGTACTGAATATATGCAGAGTCTTTAATAACATTTTACTTATAATTTAAAATATTAAAAGATATAAAACCCCATAACCCACTGACCTTCAGTCATATTAATACACAAGTCTGCGTTTTTCTTAAAAAAATTTTTTTTTCACTAAAGTACCTCATGTCACAGAATCTCTTTTTACATATCCCTTTGCTCATATGACTCAGTACTAACAGCTATGGTAAACTATCAATGGCACACACTGTTATGTGCCTACCCCATAATTAATCCTTCCCTTCTTCTCTACTAAAAGGATCCAAACTTTGTACAGTGCAACATTTCTGGTTAAATGTAATCACTTTCACAGACTCAGCTGAAGCAATGAGTGTTCATGTGATATTGTTTAGGCTAATGAGATGGAAACAGAAGTCACTGTGTGAGGCTTCGGGGAAAGCTTGTTTCTATGGGGTATTGTGGGGAGGGCAATGCAGGTGGCATGCATTTACTTGCATTCTGTCTTCTAATTTTTTTCTTCCTGAAACATGGATATGATACCTGGACAACAGGCAGCCATATTGTGACCATGAAGACAAAGATTACACAGGGGCAGAGCAACAGGCTAAAAGGAATGTTGGTCTTTTGTGCCATCTTGGAGCAGCTGTACCAGCCAAATTTGGACTGTTTTTCTATGGGGTTCATGTTTCAAGAGAAAAATAAATCTATATTCCTAAATAGAGTACTTGATAAACTCCATAATAAATTTAGGTAGTATTTAATGGAAATATCCAGAATTCATATAGTTAAAACAACAAATATAATTAACTCAAAAAATTATTTATCAATAAATCATGCAAAAGTATAGTTCCTTGGTGATATCTGAGAAATCCTTACATCTCATTTGTAATCCTGTGCATTTCCAATATCATTTTATTAATCATACTTTTCTTCTATTACAAGTAGTAGTAAGTATCATTGATACGTAGTGATGTTAGAAGCATGTCTAGTGCAGAATAATGAAGCAGTATATCTTGTTCAAAAGAAACAGACTAATAAGGGGGTAAAAAGCTTATTGTAAGCAAAATATTCATGTTTATATAAAATTTATAAACCAGATGATAGCATCAGGAAAGGAAATATTTAGATAAAGATAAAAGAAGAAAGAATTGTTATTGTTAAATTAAGTATATTTCATGTTATCTACCCAGAAAGAGGAATCAGTTGCAGTATTACTCATAAATACACTGCCTAACTAGAGCAAAGACAAAATATATTAGTAGATAAGAGGGGCTGGGTAATGCCACCTAAATCATGACTTCTAATGATATTAATGTTTGTCAGTTTCTTTCTTAAAAAAACAGAGAAGTTGACAAAATATCACTCCTTGATTAGAAATGATACCTTGGACTTACTGTGCTAAAGAAGGGGCTATTCAAGCTGCAGAATTCAATTTTGCAAAAATTTATTTTGCATCTATAATGTGCCAAGCATTGTGTTACAAATAACATATAATATCTTACCTCCAAAGGTTTAGAGTCTGAGAATGAGCTAGAGAAGCAAAGAACTATAATAGAATATGGCATAACTCCTTTTTAACTTACATAGATATAATAAAATAAAAGTATGATATAAAATCTGGAACTAAACGTGGGTGAGGGATTATTTATCTTTAAAGAATCAGAGAAGACTCAAGGGAGTACGGTCTTAAAGTTTGTGTAGGAGTTTGGCAACTAGATAAAGGGGGTGTGAAGGTAGGGATGACCCTCTAAACAGATAGAGAACAAGAAACAATGTCAGCGTTCTTATAGTTCATGGTGGTCGGCAGAATGCCTGGTATGTAAGAAATGACCTATAAACATCAGTGAATGAATGAATAAATGAATAAATAGCCTCAATAAGCAGTAAGGATTAAGTCATGGCTATAATGTGTCAGATGTATGATGTTGTAGAGCCTTCTGTGCCATGCTGACAGGCTGAAGAACAGAGTTATGTTTACAGCAGGGCAAAAGAACACGACCCAATCAGATTAGAAGGGTTTACAGCCGGAGACTGTAGAACAGAATTAGGAAAAGTTGATGAAAACACTGGATAAGAGCAGGGATAGACAAATTCAGCTGGAAACAAGTTGATCTGGGTTGAGATGCGCCAGTAGGCAACTGAAAAAATACATCTGGAGCCTAGGGGAAAGGAGGAACTTGACAGGATTACAGACCAGGACTGGTCTATGGACTCCACACATTTATGTAAAACATCTATGTGCCAGACACTGGAAATGTGAAGATGAATAAGACATAGTCCTGGCCATCAAGTGGCTTACAGTAATTATGATTCAGTGTAATACATATAAGGACAGAAGTAATATATAGAAAGGAAACATTAATTCTACATTGTGTGTGGCAGGGGAGGATATCAAAGGAGACTTTATAAAGTAGCTGGCAATGGAAATTTTCCAGATGAGAACACCGAAGTTTTCTACATGAGAAGGTGGAGAAGGGCATAAGGAGAAAAAAGAAGGGCAAGGTCAGCTTCATGGAGACCTGAAACAATGTTAGAGGAACTGTAAGTGGTCTGACACTGCTGTTCATACAGCATGTAAAAGTGAGTGGTAGATAATGAAATAAGCATATCAGGACCACTGCAGCGATTAATATCTTTGAAGGTAGTGAGATTTTACTTAAGGTTTCTAATACCTAAAATGAGGCAAATTTGGTACAGTGGATATATAGTGAAGACTTGAGAAAACAAATATTGGGAATGAATTCATTACCAGTGATTTTACAAGAGAACTGATTGATAGTAAAAATTAAATTGTGACAATATCGCTGGAAATGATTGAGAAGAATGAACAGAAACCTCAGGGGCCATTTTAATTAGCTCAGATTTAAAGACATATATGAAAAACAAGCAAATAAAACAGAGTTTCAAATCTGCCCAATCTGGCAGGAATTTGAGGTATAATTAGTTCAGTTTTTCATTGTGTAGGTTGGAAAATTGAGTCCCAAAGAAGGAAAATGACACAGTATATTAGTAAGAGAATTTATTTTGATTTTCTAAGATCCTGTCTCCCCAAATTTTAACTTGATAGCCTTGGGTAGATCCAAGATTCTCCATTTTTTAAAAGTCTTCATGTAATTTCTTAGATTTGAAAACCACTGTCCTAAATGAATTCTAAGACTGTGGGTGAGTAGTGACAGTTATGGATTAAAGGAAATAAATTCTCCTGGAATAAAGGGGAAATTTTAAATAATGCCCAAATTTTTGAGAATGTAGAACTTTAATCATAATTTAATAGCCAATTAATATATTTTAAATGTCTATTACATGCTTGGCTCTAGGAAAGGAAGGTGGAATATAGAGAGAATGATTTTACTCATTGTTGTTTTTTTTCTATAAAGATATTCTATTGAAGAATTTACTACTTTTTTTATGAGACAACATATTTTTCTCATGTCAGCACATTGTAATGTTCAATGTGTTCTTTGGTTTCTCACTTGAGGGCATGCAGTAGCACTAGCCGAAGACATCAAGGTGGCAGCTTTTACAGCAATGCAAGTGTTAGCATTAGAAGTGTAAGAATTTATATACTGTGCAAGGAAACTTCTATTTTGTGTTATCAAAATGGTTAACAACTAGGAACTCCATTTTTTGTTCTATGTTTTAAAAATCTATAAAAATCAGCATTATCAAACAATATCTTTTTTTTGCCTCATATATATATATAAAATTGATATACAATCTTATGAAAATCTTATGAAGGTTTCACATAAGCAACATTGTGGTTTCAACATTCACCCATATTATCAAGTCCCCCCACATACCCCATTGCAGTCACGGTAAGATGCTCTAGAGTTATTACTTGTCTTCTCCACTGTACTGCTTCCCCATGACCTACCTATATTATGTCTGCTAATTATAATGCCCCTTAATCCCCTTCTCTCTCCCTCCCCACTCACCCTCCCCAGCCCCTTCCCGTTGATAACTGCTAGTCCCTTCTTGGAGTCTGTGAGTTTGCTGCTGTTTTCAAACAATAATATCTTTAAAAAAAAATAACTACCACATACTTTCACCTAAGCGGAATGTGATTCAAGGCCTTCTACTGTGAACGAAATCTAAATAGACACTCTTGAATTTGAGGGATAAAATACCAAGCTCGAAATACCTGGGCCAAACCAGTCAACAACCTGTTTTTTAAAACTTCTACGATCTTCTACTAAGATCATCTACTGAACTCTGTATCCCCAAGACACTGCCTTCCCACATGCCCTTAAAAAACATTTCAGGCAACTTTTACTCTGAAGGAGAAGTCCAGGTTATCTATTGATATCTATTGATGTCAGTGGAGATTTACAATTAAGAAGGAGAAAAACATTAATATTAATACGAGTACCTCTCTCAATTCTTCAAATAAAATATCAGCAATGAAAGTAGGGGAAACTTGTTCGTTCAGTTTAGATTTTGCTCATTGACATCAGATTGCAAGATCTAGTAGAGTGGACCACTAAAATTCAGAGATGTTGAGGATTGGTCTGATTATTTTCAAATTACCAAGTTTCAGACATTATATTTCTGTAATTTGTCAAGCCTTCAAACTGAATGTCGAGAGGCTAATCTAGTCTTTATTGCTGACTTCACACACACACACACACACACACACACACACACACACACACATACACACACACATAAACTAACCCCCTCACTCCTAGGGATTCTTCTATCTGGGATTTAGCTTTTGTTCTTCCCTACCTGTTCCCACTAATGAAGGAAAATTGTTTCTTTTTTAAGAAATTGGCATTAGTCAAGAGGTAAATTTTACTGAAAGTTGGAAAGTTGTTAACTTGTGTTACATTTTGCAAGCTTGATTCAGAATAAGGCAGTGCTTGTGAGAAAGACTCAACAGATCTCCCAGTATTTTTGAGCTGGTAATTTCTTGAATTTGAGGATTCATGAAGATCTCAGGATACATACCTTGTGAATAGCAAGGGTCTACTATAATTAGTTCTCATGAGTGGTTTCTTCCTCATCTAATCAAAGAACATAATTTTCTTCTTAAAAAATTCACTATACTATAGCAATTTAATAATATTTATTAAGTGTCTTTGGGAAAAGTAACTTAGTGCCCAACCCTAATTTCACTTAAAATCATGTTAGATTCTTATAATGAGCTTGTATGATTTTCATATTAAGGGAGGGTGACTCCAATATTTTTGCAAGAACAATTCATTACACTTTTGTTTGATGATTTCAAATGCCGTGCTTCTAAATTCAGTTTTATTAAAATAATCATAATCAGCACAACCTGAGATCTGCCTAGAAAAATTAGCCACTTAATATAACCTTCCTAAGCAATTCTAGTTTGAATGTTCATTTTTTAATGAATTTTCTGGGAAATATGACAAAAAATTTTAAGGAATGATAATACCATTCTGATGGTGACTTAAAGAACCACCTATAAATATCATCAATAACAAGAAATTTCTAGCACTAAATAAAATGCTTCAGGGTTCTAGGTTCTAATAAGCAGCTGAGATATTCAAGAGAAGAGTTACTTTCATACTAAAACTACAACTTAAAATTGCATATAGGAAACATTCTTGGGGAAAGATAAGAACTAATTATTGGATTCTAGATTGTAAGAAGTAGCATAGTTTTACAGTTTTGTTGGTAAAATGATATGCTAGAATATCTTTGAGGTTTAGGAGAAAATTAAGTAATTAAAGGCATTTAAAATTACTGTTTTCTCAATATGGGACTGAAGGTGCAGAGATTAAATAAAATGGACAAGATTACATGAGAGAATAGAATGATAAAGGAAGAAAGAGTAATGCAGAAAAGGTGAAGGCAGCAAAGAAATTTTAAGAGAACCAAATACAAATGTGGAATGCAGAAAACTGAACAGAATCCACAGAGGAAACACAATGACTCTTACATATAAGTGAATTTCAAAATAATTTCACTTTTTGTCTTTAATCCTGTACTGACACTGTTCTTCACTTTGGCATTCAATTTAGCTTGTACAACACCTCCAAACATCTTAAAATAAAATTCATAGCCTAAGTCTTAAATCCTATGGAGGGCTCCCTTAACAATATTAGTGTTCTCTTTCTTCTTTCCTCTCACTTTAGTTAAGGTAGCGAAGTCAAGGGAATATATATTTAAAATCCTAATGGATAACAGAAAGAAGCAAGTGCTTGGGGTAGCTAAGAAAAGAGAAAATTTGACCTCCTGCAAAGCAGTTTCCTTCTAAATTTAATTTATGGGGACTCAATATTATACGATATTTATACATTTACTTATACTAGGAGATACAGCAATCTGAGAAGCAAAAGTACATTTATTAATTCTGTTTTCTATATAACATTTATATTAAAGTAAGATTTCTTTCTATTCATTATAGTTCATTTTAGTATTGCAGATCCTATGAGTTACTGGCAAATTATAAGGAAAGAGGATTAAAAATCATTAATGTTGCAATTCAGCACTGCATGTTTGAAAATGCTCATACTCATGGATATTGCTTAATATGTTTGACAAGCTCTATCTTTTAAAACTCTTCCTTTCTTTGACTTTCCTCCATAAATTAAATGCTAATTCTATTCTTCTTTTTTTCTTCTTGCTCTAAAAAATGTGGATGTTACTGAGTTCCCCTTTGTAAATATTTTTTTCAGAAATCTCCATTCCCAGGGTTCATTTGTCACCTGTGGACTATTTCACAAATATTTGTCTGCCTCTGACCTCTGTCAAGCTTCTTCCAGCTTTATAAAAGCTTGCTATTTCAACTTATTTCTTGCCATCATTTCAAACTCCACATGTCTAAAGCTCATTTCCTCATATGCCTACTTAAATAACTTTTAAAGATTATCCTTTGGTCCAGATCCCTCACAACTCCTTTCCCTAAAAAGTTCTCCAAACGCACCACTGCTGACTAGATCTGCACAAAACACTGCTTTGATACCTTTAATAGCCCCTGATACCTAAACCATAAACTACAGATTCATTAGCTTGGCACTTCAGGCTTTATATAAATGGTTAAATGTATTTCTAGCCCTCTAACACATTCATTATTCCTTTAGTATGGCATCTCTGTGTTGGTCAAAACAAACTACTTACTCTTGCCTAACCAGAGTTCATGATTTCCTATCTCTACATCTTTGATGACATCTTTTGAAAAATTCTCCATCAAAAAATGTCCTTTACTTTCTCTACTTACCATATTCCCTTCCTTTAAGCCCAACATAGATGCTACCTCTCCACAAAATCTTTCCTGATCACTTGAGCATGAATTAATTTTCTTTTTGAAATGATTATTTCAAAATGCACTTTCTGCCTTCCCCACTCCTACAGCACATCCATTGTGGCCTGATACTTGTGTATAAGTCTTACTATCTCCTCAACTAAATCATAAGTCCTTGAGGATATTACACATGATAGTCAATTTACACTGAATGAAATTTCCTCCTACTCCAAAACCTCTTCCCACTCTCTACTCAGCACAATCTCTTCATTCATTGTTTCAGCAAGTATTTATTGAGCTTGTTATTTACCAGGTGTTGTATTTGGCACTAGAGGTGAGTAGGGGCATTCACGTTCCCTGCTGTCATAGAGCTCACAGTCCAATAGGAAAGACACATTAAAACATACATTTATGTGTGCAAGTTTGAAGCATACATGTTGTGGAGGCCTACCCCAGGGAGAGATACTATAATAGTACCTAAAATGCTCCCTTCCTATCATTGTGAATAGTAAAAATTATGGCCAAATCAAAAGGTGCACATTATAGAACATTTATCATAACCTTGGATTAAATATCAATTTTCTGGAGTTAATCAAAATGGAAATTATTTATTAATTCATTTTAAGAGCAAGGATTTATGTAGGTACTTTATATAGTGTTCTTTTTAATCTTCACAACAGTCTTGCAAGATGGATATCTTTATTCCCATTTAAGAGATGAGGAAAGAGGCTCCAAGAGATCAGGTTACTCATCTACCCAAAGTCCTACTAATTAAGGGTGAACATAGGCTTCAGACTCCAAACATGCAGTTTTTCTCTTATATGCCATGACTAGATCAAACGCAGTTTTCCCACACAAGTGTACTTAGCAATGATGGACTGGACATCCTGGACACTCCTCCACAGGGTGTCAGCCTTGAGCAGCTGACCGCAAGTGGCAACATCACAATAGTTCAAGAAAGATTTTATTCTGTAACATTCTGGTGTAACTGCCTTGAAGAATGTTCTCTACTGAAACAGGAAAATTAGGACCACACAAGGCATAGGCTGTCCTTGCAAACAGTTTTAAATCAATAAACTCTTTTTAAAAGTTATGATGTAAAAGCAATGTATTAGATTTACTTACTTTTTTGGTAAACAAAAAATACCTTTTAAAAACTCTAAGTTTTCTGCATCATAGTGTGTTGCTCTACTGAAATTCATATTGTAAATTTCTTGATTATGCTGCTTTCAGTATTTGGAACAAAATGTTTTTTGTTAATTCTCTAATTCTTATATACTAGAAATCGGAAATTAATGTTGAAAAGGAAATATTCAGTTTAATTCTTTACCACTGTATAAATATACTTTTATCATTTTCTAAAACATATTTATCAATGTCTAATTCTATATATCCCACAGAGTTAGTATTTTCCCCCAGGATATTCTTTAATTTTTCCATAGAATATGAAATTTAGAAATGCTGATCACTTTACTGCAGAATTTCTTGTTTTGTCTGAGGATGTTAATTTTAACATTTTGGAGTAAAGAAGTAGAGGAAGGTAGAATTTTATTAAACTATTATATCACAACATATTTTAATATAGATTATTAAAGTAATACCTGGGTAAAGTAATTCTTTTGTAGTTTAGATCTGAAATCAATTTATGAAATTATTTCAAGGCATTAAACAAAACAAAGCTTTCTTACATGTTGTATAAAATGATACTTGCACAATAGTTTTCATCATATGGGACTTAATATTTTGATCTCAAAGCATTATTTTTCGTTATGGTTCTGTTAATAAAAAGTGCTCTGTATCTAAAATCAAACAGACATAATCTTTAACTCACTAACTAATATCCAACAAGATACCTAGTCCTGAAAAATTAAGATGCCTATTACTGACTAAAAAAAAAGGAAATATATCTTTAACCACAGAGTATCATATTTCGTCCATCAATTAGCTCAAGGTCTTTATTTTAAATCTGTTGAGTGCCTTCCTGAAACTAGTTTGTGTCAGTCAGAATATGACCCCTAAATTTACTTTACTTTTGCTTTTTTCTATTCTTGAACTACTTAACAAATAATTATTTTTTAAAATAATTTTGAATTACCTTTTGGAAAAGAGAACCTTATATTAGATATTAACCTACAACGAAGGAAGTGATTACAATGCTATATACTAATATTCATCTAAGATAGCAAAGCAATAGCATTTACCTTAAATTTACGTCTCTGCTCTGCACAGCTGTTGAAGAACCACAAGTCTGTCTCATGGCTGTAAATGTAACAAGAACAATAATGCGACCAATTTTCATACCTAAACTAAATTAAGTAGATTTGTCATAGGCTAGAAATTGATAATGTATTTTTTAAAAATCAAATTTACAGATTATGGATGTGTGCACATGTACATATGCATATGCAAATGTGTGTGTGTGTTGTGTGTGTTTTTGAAAAGAATAAAAGATTTTACTTTCTTTAATCTGGAAATGAGTTTCATGAAATTGAAAGTATTACATATTCTCTCTGGCTAACTTACTTTCCTCATTATGGACCACTATGGGGTTATTAAGTATAGGAAGTGCTAGGTATAGATATAAATAAATAAAGCAAATTAAGATGAGAGGCCATTTTCAGCTGTTATATTAGGGTATGTTTTTCTGGGATACATAGTAAGAATGTAAACAAGAAACATCTGGTAATGTTTAGGTTAATATCAGCTTTCATTTGCATCACAATCTTTATATATTATTCATCAATATGTCATTAGTCAATGTACCTACTGACTGGGCACATTCAATTGGTATTTCATGTAATGAACAGAATATGTAAACATGTTTTCAAACACATATGTTCAGATATCTATACATACTAAAGTTGGTACTCAAGCCTGTCATGTGAATTTTCTTTCCATTTTGTATTAGATATGCTAGTATTTATGCCACCTATAGCACAAAAAACTTAAAAAATGTAAATGAAAAACTAACAGTAGATAACTACTAGTCTGCTAGAAACAGACTCTCTACCCTGTCACATTTCTTTTCAATATTAAAAAAAAGTTCAGTTGAGTGTAACAAGCAACTGAATATTTTTCTTGTGACTTGAGCCATCAAAGCAGTTTTTAAAATCTGTAATGTTTTCCAAACTTCATAAAATTGTTCTTCATCAAAACTATTTAAAGATGAAAAACATCTATCTCTTTTGATCCTCTAAAAATGTGTTATGCCTGATAAAGTACCAATCACCAATCACCATCATCTCTTATTAGCACCAAATACCCTGTCTTGGCAAGTACAGATTCTGAAACATTTTCAATTGTCTTTTGGAATTCTGAAAGATAATCCACACCAACTCTGTTATGATAGATTGGTTAAACTCTTAGTTAAGTAGAAAGAGAACCAGACTGAAAGAATCATAAAAATTTTAAAGTGTTAATTTCATATAAAATAGTTAAAATTTTAACAAAAATATTTGAACCTTTTCTTTAACATAGTGGCAAATAGTGCAACTCATGTTAAACAGTATTTGCCAGTGCAAGGATAGGCATTGTCACCTTCTACAACATAAGTAAGCTAATATAAAATGCCACTGGGTTTTTTACTAGATTTTTAATATAATCCTAGCATGTTTCCAGTTGCTAAACTTATCAAGTACTATAAAATACTAAAAAGTTAGGCTCAGATTATATTAATAGCAGTGTATATTTTGATGAACAAATAAGCATTCATTATTTCTAAATTCTCATTCGTAAAAACCAACTTTTCATTCCTATGACATTTTGGTCTTAGATACCACTAAAATTGCAAAATAGTAATAAAATGTTACAGTTTTATAATCTATACAATGGAGATATATTCATATTAATATGCATCATAAAACACTAACCAAGGAAAATCTTTGTAGTAATAGCAACTGGAACTATTAAAGGTATTTATAACACTTTTAATCACCCTTTCATGATGAAAAAAACAGCAAAATTGTGGACTTCTCAAAATTGTATGTATACATTTGATACATGAGCAACAATTTCTTATTTTAGAGTCATCAATACTCCATTATATGTATGTGTTTTCCAAGAAAAAAATATGTATATTTAAGTTAAAGTATCAAGTCTTGCCTTCAAATACAAGAAAAAAAAAGAAAGTAGGAAAACTAAAGCCTAGCCATTCTTTCTAGGGATACCCTGGTAACCTGAAATAAAGAATCTTCTACGGGACTTGGCCTTAGAAGAGAAGGAAAAACTACTGTGTCTATTTTGTCAAGAGACATGAAAAAATAGCATTAAGACAACATGAAATGTTTTTCAGATAATCAAAACAAACTCTTCCCTACCTTTGGCTTAACTGCCAACATCTAAAGCTCCTCTGCTATGCCAACAAGAGAGCAAAATCCCCACTCTGAAGACACAGTGAAGATAAACATTTCATTTTCTATCTTCTGTGACTTCTTTGTAAATTTTTTCTGTCATGTAAGTGTATGGAGAAGCTCTCATGAAACAACATAACTCTATGGAAATACTCCAACCACTGTTATTACTTGGGGAAGGATATGATGGTAAGGAAAGTATGTCACTACAGAATTGCTGATTAATTTAAACAAACGAAAGTGAAATTTATTTTAAAGAGAAAAAAATTAAAATGAATCTTAAACTCAGGCTGATTCAATCAATATAACTTTCATTTGCATTCATGACAGACATCTGTACTTTAGACTCTGTTGAAACACATCCCTTATCCCCAAGCCCTCCTTCTTTCCAGACAATTCCCATAAATGGGTTTGTTCCCATGAAAATATATTCTCATCTCAAATTTCTCTAGGACCATAAACTTAATCCAGTTTTTAGGTAATAAGTAGTTTCTGGATTGTGTAGATCAGTAGCCCATACTTCTCTGTCATACAAACTAAACTTTAGAAGGCCATTACATAAGACTTAGTTACTAAAATCTGAGAGTACACCTGAAAAGGAAAGCAGCTAGGCCATTAAAAAAAAATAAAAATCCAAGATTGTTTTGTTAATATAAGCAACAGGAGAGATGTTTACTTTTTTAAAACTAAGCTTGCCCTATTAGACATCTATATAGCATATGATTCAGGAAAAAGCACTGCTTATCTTTCAACAGAGTCAATCAACATTTTGAAAGATGTTTTATGCAACTCCAGATTCTACCTTCCAAACATTTTAAAAAGGCACCCTAAAAATGTTTCTTCCCCCACCTTCACAATGTCATATATATTTTGGTTAAGACCATATAAAACAAATGGTTATATTATGTAAGAAAAAGTTGCTTTCAAAGACATACGTACTATCAATTTCACAGGACAAACACAGTGAGTTAGGACAACAAATTCCAGAATGTGTTTTTATAACTGTAGCAACAGCAATAACTCCTTGGCAAACTCATACAGTTTTTTTGGCAACCTTGGAGGTTTTCTGCATTTGTCACTTGGATACAACTGCAGAAGGGTTGTCTAAGACTGCTTTGTTTCCTTCCATACCATTTCATTATCATTTGCTTTTAAGGAAGACACTTCACACTTTAACCTGTTTGTGAATAAAATTCCATTAAAATCCCACAAGGGAGTTTAATACAAAACTTTTTATACCTATTTATGCCTAATGTGGTTCCTACATAATTTTTGTAATAAGTGACCTTCTGTACTTTTGAAATCTAACAGAAAATTATTTTTTTCTCTTTCAAGATAGCATGGATATGTTTTCAAATTAAAGTTAGCTATATATGCAAATGTTGTAATTTTCTGTATGTATACAACTGTGTCTGAGCATCTTGTTATCATTATGAGTATCTTTTAAAATAAGACCCAAAGACGGGTACTTTACTAACCTGCAGTGGTCTCTGTTTATCACTGCTCTTAGGAGATTTCAGTCCACTTGTTTGCTGCTGTAAGAGAAGTTGTCTTGCTGCTTGGAGAGCCTAGAAGTGAAAAGGGAACAATATCTAAGTATCTTATTGAAAGTAAATTGATTATTAGTTATTCCTTGGTTAACAGTAGGAGACTTGAATGTAGAACTCCCAACCCCCACATTCTCCTTTCTAGAGAGAGTCATTAAGTATTCTTTTGCTTCTAATATGAAAAAAAATTCACATAATACATGTAAAGTATACAACTTTACTTAAAATCATGGAGATACATGTAATCCTGCAGGAAATAAAGTTAATTTGTTAAAAGTGCTTAAAAAGGAAAAAAATGATAAACTGCATCAATAACCTCATTTCCACAAGGAACTTGTCTTTGAGTGTTCAACTAAAATGCCCACTCCCTTTTAAATTATCATTCAATTTGCATTTTCATATTACAAATTTGAAGCAAAAGCAGTAGACTTCAAGTGTTACCGGAAGCTGTAATTAAATTTGACAAATCAACATCAGATTATCTTGAAAGTGCATTAATAAGGATTTTCACTAAAGATTAAAAACACTCTTTTTGTACTTACAATTCAAGGGGAAACCTCTCCTTTGACAAAATAAAGTGCAGTTTTAATGCCAAATAAAATTGAGTGGTTTCATTTGCATTCTTAGCAAAATCAGAGAACAAAGAAATTACCACTCAACCAATCAGGTTTGTTTCTATGTGTGACAGAATACCAATCAAAATAGAAGATGTTTTCATTTATTTTTATGTTTTCTTTCCCACTCAGGAAAATAAAACTTAACATAAGAAATTAATGTAAGCATTTCATTTACTGGAGGAGGGACAGGCAGGTTCATGAGTGTACTATATAAACTTACCATATAAAAACTAGTGCTTAAAAAATACACATTGAGATGTTTTAAGGGTAGCAGTATAAGCTAATTTTTAAAAACTTTTTAAGACCATCTACATTACAAACTAATTTTTTCTCTCAATAATTGTGTTCAATGAACAGTAATGATGAAATTTTTCAACACATACAATTAAAATAAATCATTGCCCTACTTTGTATATTCATTGTTTTAGAATACAAAGTAAATTTTTAATGATGGGAAAAATATCTTAGATCAATATTCTTCTATGATAATTAAGATTTTAAGCTGATAAAAAGTACAATTTTGATTGGAATCAATGATCTGGTTTTTAAGAGAGTTTCTAGTATCCATGACAACAGTTGCTTTGACAAGATGTGCATATGGCATTACACTGCCAGCTGGTGTGAACAATGTTTGAACTACTGCATTGAGATGCTGAGCAAACAGAAAAAGTTGCCACGTCTTAACCCTCAGGGAAGGCAGTCATCCCCTGATCAATTATGAAAAGACAGAGAGAGGGCTGCTACAGTCTGGCTCCAAGCAAGTTTTCTGAGAAGGCAGTCAGACATAGAAACCAAAGTAAACAAACTGAATGCACTAGCACCATCTCCTAACAACACTGATTTGTCTTCCCATAGCAGGATCTGGCATAGTTTGTAAAGCACGCTTTTTACATTTGGAGACACACTCACTCATAATAACCTTCCTTTTGTTTTTTTTAAGTTTTCAAGTAATTACAAGTCAATCTAAATGTTTTAAGGGTGGCACATTCCTGTGAACTCAGGCAATTTTATTACAATGCTCAGTTTGAAAAAAAGACCAAATAAAAAATTCCATAAATACTTCATCATCACAAAACTAAGTTTTAAAAATTTCACTTGATATTTTAATAATACTGCTTTCTTTTTAAAAGCATAACTTATAAGATAACTACAAATGATATTTCTCAAATGGAAATTACTATAGTGTGACTTAGGCTGTGTCTGTGAACTAAAAAAAAAAAAAGTCAAGCATTTTTCCCTTTGATGCCCCAAAATCCACAAAATGTTTACCTAATTTTTTCAAATAATAATTTTTTCCTTTGAGTCCATTAGTTTCTTTTCTGTTATACTGCCTTACTTAGTTTATATTTAATTCTGTAGTCATTTATTATCCTTAAAGGATCCTAAAGAACACAGTACAGGATCTTGGAATTATGAATGACTAGGACTAAAAGCTATCCTGGAAATTATCCAGTCTGACCCCCTCATTTAAGCAAATGAGAAAAATGAGGCCTAGAGTAATCAAGTGCCTTGTTCAAGGTCTCCTGGCTGCCAGGCCAGAATGCATTCCAGTGTGCCATATTGTCCCTGTTCCATCAAAGGAACCATTAGATGGAATGAGCAAAGCTCTAGTAAAGGAAAATACAGGGCACCATGATAAATTATCTTTTACCTATAAAGAGAGCATATTCATTTATGAGAACTTAAAGGGGAAACAACAATATATTTTTATATTTTGAATTTTTAAGTATTTGAATAGAACTATCACAGAATATATACTGTTTTTATGGCTCAGTGTTTCCACCACCCTTGACTCACACTTCATCAATACCTGATGGAACTCGAAACTCTTGTAACACTCTAATCATTTGACCAGTTATTATTAATAGTAAACTTAAGAATTCTAGAGCTCAAAAACACCACAGAAATTGTTTAGCCTACCTTTCCCATTTTGTAGACAAGTAACTGAAGAACCAATACTATAATAACTTGATTAAAGTCACATAGCAGTAGCAGAGTCCAGTCAAAAGATCAGGCTCTAGTCTCCCTTGCCTAGCACACTCTCCCATTTCACCACCCTGCACGATTCAACTCAGCCCAAACAAGTAAGCCAATGAAATGTGTAACATCCAATAGCTATTGAAAGACACTAAAAAATCAGACATAATAGAACTGCATCTCATGAAAGTATCATTAGACAAATGCATACATGTACATTGTTTTTAGAGGAGTAATAGTAACAGAACACCACAAAATAGCTTGCTAAAACATGCTTCTACTTTTAAAGTACCTTGGTTTACATATGCATTTACTGTTAAAATAGTCGAGTTTCATCTTTAAATACAAACTCTAACGAAAAATAACTACTTGCCTATTTCAACATTCTTTTAGTAGCAGTAGGGACTGCTATAATCAACATAAGAGAGGTGGGAGAACAAAAATTAATTCCAAGAGATCAGGAATGATTTAAAACTCATAAAAGCAATGTTTGGCAGTTTGCATTCTAACTGCCACCATCATATGACATTTTTATTTCCAGTGTTCTGGATAACATTTTAGGACTGAATTTCAATAAACAATTGCTAAGAGTACACATTTAGTTAATCTTTGCAATGTATTATTGTAGTTACTCAAAAGAAGAAAGATTATGAGATAAGATACTCCCATCAATATAAGGTGTTAGGTGTCAAATTACATAAAATATTAATTTGAATATCACTTGACCACTTCAATTGGTAAATAGAAAAGATAAATTCCAAGGCTACTCATAAAGTTCTAACAGCCATCTAGATATTTATATGATCACCTTCAGCAAAAAAAATTTAATTTAGAACAAAAGTTAAAAGATGTTTACAAAATTTCCTTTAATAATGACTGCGTCTGATTCAAATGAACAAGACTGAGGTTTCTAAGGCAGCCAAACTATATCTAGTTTCCAAAAGCACATGTGTTTTGAATTAAGAGTGCCCTTTTACTTAATGAAGTTATCTAATTTTAGTAAAGCTAAAGAAAATTCAGATAGGACTTAAAAAAAATTGGAACCAGATTAAATAAAAATATTTTGAAAAGATGAACCTTTTATAAAAATCATATATAAAAATCTTTGTAACAGATTAAAAATACACTTTTTCCTTAGGCTGCAGAGGTGTGGCAATGCACTTTCCCAGAATTAAGTGCATTGTGGTCTAAAATGCTTATTGTAAACATAATTCCTAAGTTACTGTGTAATTTCAAATAAACTAAAATTTTATAGAAAATGAAGTTAAAGTATATCACTACCTTCTACAGTAATAAAATTTTTTACTAGTTATGAACCTCACAAAGAGTAATTCTAATAAGTCAGTATGAGAATTAATTACGAATGAAAAAGCTTTGTAACCTGTCAGATCAATACCTTTTTCCTTCTTTAAGAACACTGAAAACTTGCACCAGAATTAAAATGGTTGGAGAATAGAAGTACCAGTGAAACAAAAAATATTGAATACTCCAAGGTTTATAAAAAACTTTTTTTTCAAAGTAAATATATGTATATTTGGGGGAAAAAAAGACATCATTCATATCTCTCCCCATAAAAACAGGAATGCTTAACCTATCAGCCTGTTGCATTTGAGACATTAAAATGAAAAATGACATCTACGCCCATTAATATCTTCAATGTATAAACAGCACAGCATGACACATTCTTGAGAGCTGAAGGCTACAAAATCTCTCTGAAACATAAATAACAAAGCACTCAGAAGCATATTTGATGTTGATATTCATCTCTGAGAAAAACACTGCTGCCTAGGCTTCTTATGAAAATAGATGCAGCCCAAATGGATCCCCTGTAATTGGTTTCAGATAGCGAGGTCAGAAGAAATACGATACAAGAAACGATTATGTGGAACAGGCAAAACAAGAATGTTTACTCAGGCACTCCCTAGTTATACTGACAAGGGGTGTATACTTTGCAGATAACCAGATCTCCCAAAATTTGCCAGCAACATCTAGAATTTTACTCCTCATACTCACATATTTGAACTTTTAATATATGATGCCTTTAACATGTTACTTTCAATACTGAACATAAGTTTTCAAATAGAATCTCATTTCCTGATTATTTTCAAAACTGTGGTTGAAAGAAAGTATATTCAGATGATTCCTCAAAGGATATGAATTCCTATTCAGTTTGGCCTTTCTTTGCATTATGTTCCCACTAAAAAGAATATACTGATAAATGTAATCTGAAGTCTCATAATGCTATTTAATAGAAGAAAATTAATCGTCAAATTGTCATAACCCATTTTCAAACAGCAATCTATCAGAGTGAAATTATGCATCTGTAGCTATTGCCCTTTCATTTATCATGCCTGATGCATAATTAGACTAAATTTGTTGGGAAAAAAAAACTAATTACTAGAAAATATTTTTAAAGTAATTGTTTTGTTTTACAGCATATTTTAAATAATGTTAAAGAATAAATGTGGGTATATATTGTATTTATACTGTGGACTACAATGGAGGCCAAATTGAGGAGCTCATATAACTTATATTATGGTACTATAATAAAAATGAGTAATTAATTGTAAAGCATGCTATTTACCAATCAAATGTTGGGCAATTTTAGCTTAGCATTCAAGATGTATATCAAAGGGGAGACAACCAAGATATTGAATATATGATGGAATGGATCCTCCAGTCACCCTCAGTAGTTACAATGAAGTCCTCAAGGGTGAGGTCCAAAACCAATACTCAGTATATTCCAGTATGGCTGCAAACTCCCAGATGAACTCAGAAACCCTTCCAAAATAAGCCTGTGAGTTAATGGTAAATGGTCTAGAATCAGACACTCAGTTTAATGGGATAAACATATTCTTTTTTCCAATGCTGGCATTCCACAGGCTGCAGGAAATACTACTAAGTAGCCTGGTATTCATGCCTCCATTTTTCTCATTATTCTGCTGCTAATGAAACACATAAACACCAAGAATATAACCTAAAGTAATACTAATACAATTCTTGTTCAGATACTAAGGAATTCTGACCAACTTTAAAATTCCCATGAAAGGTAAAGATGAATTAGAATGAATTTTATTAAAATTAAGAGTTTCATAACATCTCTTTTTCATGGTACATGTTCCAGGAACTATAATGGTTTATGTGTATTCTCTTAGTTATTTCTCTTTTTGCCAAAAAATATTGTATTGTTTTCCCCAAACATACTTTGGGCTTACTTTTTGTTTCTCACTTTCCTTAAAAGATTTTTCTTTCTTTTTTTCCTATTATTATAAAGCTAATATCATCTTTTGTTTGGTAAAGAACTGAAGACTCATTATTGCTATGTTGTAATTTCAACTGGCATATGAGATAATAACTGCTAATACATGTTCCTAAACTATAGTGTAATATCTGAAAATAAATTATTATTTAAATCCTGTCCTGTGGATTTCCTCTGCAATCTAAAAAGTAAGATTGTAAAAGTGGTAGCATTTGGGAAAATATATGTAAGAATGAAATACATGAAAAATTATGTGTTATTAAAATTTTTTTGCATGTATGTCTCATGCACTAAGCAAAGAACTAAGAATTGCACACTTATGGATATGTGGGTATGATGTGACATTGTTTTTACTTTCAAAGGGCTTACTGTTTAATAAGAAACATCTAGTTTAATGTTAAAAAGTCATGAAAAATGTTTTTAAAGCATATCAGGAGTTCATAAGTAGAATACATTATTTTTCAGTTGGGGAGCTCAGGTAAATTTTTGTGGGGATATAATATTTATGCTGAAATTATATGAGAAATAATTCATTTTGTGGAGATGATAGAAGATAGCCACACCAAATAAAAACAAAGAAAATATGTGGTCATATACAGGGAAAAGAAAATGACTGATCTTGGATAGAACATGTGCTTAGTTTAAGAGCAAATAAAACATCATGGGACAGTTGGTTGGAGCTAATTAATGAATGTAACTAAACAATAAATGGCACTGAGTCTTGATATTACCTAGCAGGTAAGGGCAAATGTTGCTGAATCTACAAAGGATGGGATAGGCCTGGCTCAGGACAATGCTGAGGACATGTTGTAAAGGATAGATGAGAGGTAGTGAAGAGAGTGCGGAAAGATAAAGATGTAAGATAGAATGACCAGTTAAAAGGTATGTGCAACTGTCCACATAAGGAATAGTAAGAGTCACTTTAGTTGAAAATAAGAATCACAAGAGGTACTGTCAAAGTAGAACTGGCAGAACTTAATAACTGAGTAGGGGGTCAGGCTAAGAAGGGGTAAATGATGACTTCAAAATTTTAAATCAAGGGTGACAAGGAGAATAGCTATGCCACCATTGGGAAGGTGGAAATCAAGTTATAAAACATGGGCTGTGGAGAGAAGATGCTGTTTGCCAGTTGGCAGAATAACCAAGAGAAGATTTCTTTAGTAGATACTAAGAATGCAGAGCTCTAGGTTGAGAGGGATGAGGCTGAAAAGAGATTCCTGAAAGTGAGGGATTAGATGGTAGCTAAAACAAAGGGAAAGTATTAGATTCCCAGTAAAGAGAATGAGGAGAGGAAAGGTCAAGGCCCAAATTTGGAGAACATCTACACCTTGCTGAGAGGAGGAGATAGTGAAATCCAATAAATGATAAGGAGAGCACAGTAACAGAAGTCAAAAAGACTTCTGGAAAATGATAGAATTTTCACATGACCCAGTAATTCCAATCCTACAATAGAAATGAAGACATATGTTCACACAATTATACATAAATGTATATAGTAGCTTTATTCCTAATAGCCAAAAGGTGGAAACAACCCAAATGTCCATCCATTGATGAATGAATAAACAAAATATGGTCTATCCATATAATGGAAAGTTACTCAGCTGTAAAAGGAAATGAAGTATTGATACATTCTATAGCATGGATGAACCTTGAATATATTAGGCTAAGTGAAAGAAGTCAGTCACAAAGACCACATATTGTATGATTCACTTATATGAAATGTCCAGAATAGGCAAATCCATTGAGACAATAAGTAGATTAGTGGTTGCCAGGGATTAAAGAGAGGGTGGAATGGGGAATGACTATTAATGAGTATGGGTCTTTTTTTTAAGGTGGAGAAAATATTCTAGAATTAGACAGTGGTGATTGTTGTGAATATACTAAATTCCACTGTATTACACATATCAAAAGGATAAATGTTATGGTATGCAAATTATATCTCAATCAGTTTGTTCTATATTTAAATAAAGAATTGTGTATCAGTTATATCTTAATAAAGCTGTGAAAAAAAGAAAAAAGGAAAACATTAAAAAAATTAATTGTGAAGGGAGAAGATGGATCATGTTCTTTAACACCAAAAACTCAAAACAGTTAAGGATTAATGAAAGTTCTTATTCATCTGATCATTTGCATGTGACCTCTCAGATAATAGTTCCCACAGAATGTGGAAGTAAAAGTTAAGATTTCAAGGAATTGGGGGAAAACCATGGATGAGTGTAAACAAATCTTTGGTAAGTTCAGTGAAGACCAAAATAAGAGAGAATTACAATTTGAGAAGTTCTGTTTGTTTGTTGCTGGTTTTAAATAAAGAAAATTTTATAATGAGTAATTAGGGAGCTGTAACAATGATAAGAGAATTGAGAAAGTCCCTAAGGGGGGATAAGAAGGGGCTAAATCAAGAAGCTGGAGCTCGAGACAGCCTTGTGAGGAGAAGAACTACTTCCCCTGAGAGAGTTGAGAAGGGAGGATAGGTGATTTTGCCATGCAAAGGTAGGAAGAAAGAGTTCACACTGGATGGTCTCAACTCAAAAAATAAGGAAGTGTGGTTATGTATTGAGAATGAGAGAGAGACTGGAATTGCAGAAGAAACAAAACTGAGGAAATTTCCTATCATTGTTGTGATAAATATAGCTAATAGAGTAAAAACTGATGCTTGAAAGGTGCTTCCACATACATTGATGACATACAGATATATGGATGTCTTCTGGAATGTTGCCTACTTTTCCAGTGCTCTAATTTGGTATCAAACTACATAATTGGAGTTTTTCTAAACTTTTAACCTGGCCAAGGGGCCTAGCACCTCCAATTATATCAATTATAAGACAGAGTCACCTACAATCTATGCTACATTACTGTGCATTGCGAAAACAGGTTGCTTTTAGTGTTTAAGACAGCAAAATAAAATATACCTGTGGTGCTGATACTATTGGTATAGCCAACTATTCAAAAGCTTCCATTTACATCTAGAGAAAAAAGTGTAGTACAATGGTACTTACTAGATTTCAGAAGACATCCTTTTGTATCT
>JAVSCE010014624.1:0-31301 GCA_032199065.1 Smutsia gigantea | reverse complement strand
TTTCCAAAATTACTAGTAATCGATCTTATTGTTTGTATGAGTGTTTATGCGTAACCTTAAAATATTTTTATCGGAAATTGCTTGGCTTTTGTGTGTGTGTGTGTGTGATTTCTGCTTTGTAAAAACTTAGGCACTTATACCAAGAAATGGAAGCAGCCTAAGTGTCCATCAGTAGATGAATGGATAAAGATGTGGTACATATACACAATGGAATATTATTCAGCCATAAGACGAAAACAAAGGGCATCTATATTTCAGGGCTCCTGCGGGTTTGGGGCCTGCTGAAGCACTCTGTGTAGTAAAAGGGGAGAAGAATTTGAAGGAACCCCACAGGTGAGAGGGAGGGAGGGACAGGCAGAAACTGCCAGGCATTTGGAGGGGTGGGGGTGGGGATCCAGGATGGCAAGGTCGAGTTGGTAATGTTTAAAAAGTTTGCTGTGGGTGTGCAATCTGACCCCCCCACCCTTTGCCCCAGAATTCTCCTGTCGAAGCCTTCTTGGGCTGGCATGGTGTGAGTGACCAGTCTCCCGTGGGGCTGGGAGTGCTGAGTTTTGTCCAGGTGAGCTCCAGGCAAATAGAGAGACCACAGGTACAGGCCATCCAGAAACAGAAAGACACGGACATGTGGATGTGCCTGTGGGTATATTTACATTTTTCTGAAAAAGAGTGGACTCCCTATCTTACTGCTATTTTTCTCTCCTCACACTAGATTGTGAATGTTTCTGTGGTCAAGAGCCACCTGTCATCTGTGATACCTGCTT
Organism: Smutsia gigantea; assembly: GCA_032199065.1. Lineage (NCBI taxonomy): Eukaryota > Metazoa > Chordata > Mammalia > Pholidota > Manidae > Smutsia > Smutsia gigantea. The sequence goes on along the minus strand of JAVSCE010014624.1, from coordinate 30,540 downwards.
TCACGCTCCTGTTTGGGGTTGTAATAGCAGATATTTACAGGCCATTCACTTTGTGCCAGGCACTGTGATACATGCTTTATGAGCATTAGCTCTGAATTCTCATCACAATCTTCTTGTTTTCCCCACTTCACACACAGGGAGACCAAGGCAGGTTAAGTAATTTTCCCACGGTTACAGTTAATAAGTGATAGAGCCAGGATTCAACCCAGGTCTGGGGATACACTGGCTCCTTGAGTGTCCTGTCCCTAATCCTTGACTCTTCCATTATTGAGGCCCCTGAAAATTCTGGTTCCCTTGGGAGACAAGACCTTGGGAGGCCTTTAGCTCACCAGCTGCTATAGCTACTACAGGGAACAGGTTCAAGTTTATGAGGCTTGGAGAGGGGGGTGAAATACGGGCAGCATCTTATAAGGTAATGGGGGGAAAAGAAGAAAAAGAAATAGTCCTGAATCCCATCATGGAATGTTTTACCCTTCAGCCTGTGTACTACAAGTTTTGGAAAATATAAGATATAGAAGATATTATTTTGGTTTCAAGTGTTAGCTCTTTTAGTCACCTTGAGAAAACTCCTCTGGCTTTTGGCAAAAGACAAAATTTCACCTGAAATTCTGACTGTGGAAAGTCAGGCAGGAACAAAGAGTCTGAGCTGGTCTGTCCAAGTCCAAAGCCAGACATGAAAAAAATAAAATAAGAGAAGACCTCACCACTTTACTTATGGCTCAGTAGCCTTGGGCAAATTTTATTCTCTGAGCCTGTTATTTTGTCTGTGCAGCAGAAGTTCCCCTTCTTGGCATGAACATCTTGATTTGTCCTCAGGTAACCAGCCCACCCTATTCTCAGTTCAAGAGAATAGCTCTCCCCATGCCCCAGGCTCCAAGAGTGGACACATGAGCAGACCTGGCCAATCAGCATATTCCATCTCTCTAACCCTATTGATGACCATGTGACTCAAGCCAGGCCAACGAAATGCTAATCTGGGTCTTCTACAGCAACCATAAAAAAGGGAATCTATCTTTTCCAGAGAGTGTTGAGCTGGTAGGATGTAAGCCTAGGGTTTCTGGGCATTCATTCTTATGGCAAATATTTACTAAGCTCCTATTGTATGCTAGGAGTTGGAGGAAAGGCCTGCCTTCAGGGATAGGGTAGGAAAAGGGAAAAGGGAAAACAGAAATTTCTCAAATAGCCATTATTCTATACCATTACAAACTGCACAGGGTGCTATGATTGAAGAGCAAAAAAGCCAATGAGATATTATAAAGGCGAACATAGGGAGGCTTCTCTGAAAAAAAATGACAGATATTTGAATAGAGCTCTGAAGAAGTAGGCATCTTCCCAAAGCTTTAGCAAGACAGCTGCCCTGGGTGGATCAGATCATTCTTGGTTGTTGCTTGGTCCTTTTGATTGCTCCTTTAACCATCACACAAGGATGTTCAAACTTTATTGAAGAGTTTGGGGTAACAAAAGAGAATTAGATATAGGAAGAAAAACAATAAACTGTACCCTTGATGTTACAGTGTCCAAGAAGAAAAATAAACCCTTCACAGGAGACCTTTCATTAGCACACTTGTTCCAAGCCTTGCTCCCCTGTCCTGAAGCCTACCCTTGCTCCTCTCACATGGACAAATATCTCATCTTCAAGCGCTGAGGGACAAAATCCCCACCTCTACTAAAAAAATCCCACTCCCTTCCCATAAGGATTTGTGGTCTTCCCCCTTTCCTTCCACCAGTGCAATCCATGGAACTCAGTAGCCCACAGGATGCAAAAAATATCGTCAAGAAAGTGAAAAGACAACTCAGAATGGAAGAAAATATTCACATATCATATATTCGATAAGGGATCTGTAGCTAGAATATACAAAGAAGTCTTACAACTCAGTAATAAAAAGATAAATAATCCAATTTTTAAATGGCAAAAGATCTGGATAGACAGTTCTCCAAAGAAGATATACAAATGTCCAATAAACACATGAAAGGATACTCCACATCATTAGTCGTTAGAAAAATGCAAATTGAAGCCACTAGGTTGGCTACAGTTAAAAAGTCAGACAATAACAAGTGTGGACAATGTGGAGAAATTGGACCTCCCACACACTGCTAGCAGGAACAAAAAATGGAAAACAGTTTGGCACTTACTCAAAAAATTAAACATGGAATTATAACCCAACAATTCCACTCCCAGGTACAATACCCAAGAGAAATGAAAACATATGTGTACACAAAGACTTATACACAGAAGTTTATAGCAGCATTAATCATAATGACCAAAAGGTGAAAACAACTCAAATGTCCATCAACTGATGAATGGATTATTAAAATGTGGTCTATCCATACAATGGAATATTATTTGGCAATAAATATGAATGAAGCACTGATACATGTTACAACATGGATGAACCTTAAAAACATTGTGCTAAGTGAAAGGAGCTAGACACAAAAGGTGACATATTATATAATTCCATTAATATGAAATGTCCAGAATAGAGAAACCCAGAGAGACAGAAGTTAGACTAGTGGTTGCCTGGAGCTGGATATGAGTTTGAGGGAAGGGGAGTGACTGCTCATGGGTACAGGGCTTCTTTTTTGGGGTGATGAAAATGTTCTAAAATTGATCATGCTGATGGTCGCACAACTCTGAATATTCTAAAAAAAACCAACAACTGAATTATACACTTTAAATAGGCACATTGCATGGTATGTGAATTGTATCACAATAAAGTTTTACCCCAGAAGAAGTACTTACGGAGTTGCCATCTCACCATGCTTCAGGGTGTGGCAGCAGAAGACCACTGGGAATAGTATTCCAGCTCTTACATGTACTTGCCCTGTCACAGGTACAGGCTGATCCCAATTCAAAGAGGTTGGTGCAATCCTCCCACAGGCTCAGAGAGGGCTGGAGAACACCACCAGCCATATATACCATAGGAGGAAATGGGTCTGAAGTGTTAACTGCTCAGAGTCCCTGTCCACAGGAAGCCACGTCCACAAGGGTTGTAGAGCAGTTTTAGGGTCACAGCAAAATTGAGCAGAAGGTAGAGAGAGCTCCTATATGCTCCTGTTCCCCCAGCCTCCCCCTTTATGAACACCCCCCACCAGAGAGGAACATTTGTTAAATAACTGATGACCTGACACTGACACATTGTTATCACCCAAAGTCCATAGTTTATATCAGGGTTCACTCTTGATGCCGTACATTCTGTGGATTTGTACAAATGTAAAATAACATGTACCCACCATTATAGCATCATACAGAGTGGTTTCCCAGCCCTAAAAATCCTGTGTCTGGCCTATTCATCCTCCACACTCCCTCAGTTCTTGGGAACCACAGTGCGATGCTTTTAAGCAGCATGAAAGTCCTCCTTGGCTCAGAGGGCCGCAGGCCTACAGGACATAAAAAAGGAAGCCCATCACACAGCCAACCTAGTACTCTCCAAGGGCTACTTCTGGCCGGTGGGATGTGGTTGTGAAGGAGGGCAGACGGGAGGAAGAGAATTTCCTTTTAACTTTACACATATGATTGACATTTGAAACAAATTTACAATGAACATGCATTACATCACATTTCAAATTTAAAACGACAAAACCATCTTCCTTTACCACAGCTTAATAAACTTAAAGCTTAACTGGGTGGAGAAATTCAAGGTGATTTCATTTTCTTATCTGTACTTTTTTTTCTTGCTCATTTCAACAAGGAACATGTATTACTTTTGCAAAAGTTGTTTTTGAATGTCACTTAAACAAAAAAAACCCAAAAGACAAAAAACCAAACCCCACCCCAAAACAAAACACAGTCCAGTGGCTTTGGTCTCGTGGCCTCCCCACTCTTGCCTGGCTGAGGCTGTCTTTGCATCGCTGCTGCCCCAGCCAGCATCACCCTTGAAGGCATAAATCACTAGAGAAGCAAAGTCAGCATGACAGGTCAGCAGAGAGAGGCTGGAGCGCAGAGGCTCCACTGGAGCAGATGAGCTCATGGCCTTGCTTCTACTGGATTTTTGTTCTATGGGAGAACTACCTCTGGCATGAGATTTCTGAGCAGCTCTGAAAACAGCTTTCCTGCTCCTGGAAGACCTGCTTTTTGCCTGATTAGGCCTAGCAGGTGCAGGATTAATGTTCACTTCTATGGGAGAGAGTTGGGATGGGAGAGGGTTGCCGTTAGCAAATGGTCCAAGTACTTAAGAATGCTTTGAGTCATTTTGGGGGATTACCCAAAGAGGTCTCTGCTTCCTTCTTGCAGCCACAGGGGTTGATGTTCCAGAAGAGCAGCCCACAGTCTGGCGCTGTCCAGAGAAAAGTCCTGCAGGTTCTCATGTTGGGCAGCTCCAGCCAGGAGCATTTGCCTCTTTGTCTAAATCCACAGAGCAAGATGCAGTGGCCTTAACCCAGGATGCAAAGCCATTTGTTCAAGGAATAGTCTTGCTGTCAGTACTGTTCTAGGTCCTGAGGATATCGCACTAGGTGAACAAGACACCATCACCTGTCCTCTCTTTGACTTGACGTTTTGGCAGGGCCCAGTATGATTCTGGGGAGACTCATAAATACCTGTTTGAAGCAGGGAGCGGGGAGATGTATTTGGAATAACACCAGCAAGTGATCAGTGCCCTTGTAAGAACTCCCGTGGGGGGCACACTGAGGTCCTGGGAGGGAGGGAGGAGATCGGGGCCCTAGAGTCGCCACCACCACCCCTCTGATTAAATGCCAGGGATCCGTTTAAGTGCATGACACACGTCACCACATTTAATGTTTGTCTGCTTCATTCTTCGATGTAGACATATGCCCAGAACACTGCCTGGCATGTTGCAGGTGCTCGAGAAGTATTTGCAGAATGAATTAATTTAATTCTCATAGCAAATCCTATGAGGTGGGTACTGTTATTTACCTCATTGCAGGGATGAGCAACTTAGGCCCCAGGAGAAGTATCTTTCCTAAATTACATAGTTGTCCAGAGATCCGATCTGGGGAGGTCTCCCTGCTGCTGCTGAGACCTCAATGGGGAGAGGGCTCTTGACTGTGACTGAGAAAGAATTCATGAGCAGGTCGAGCAGGTACAAGCAAAGAGTTCTTTAATAAAACAAAAGTCCACACTCATGGAGAGAGTGTGGGCCTGCACGGGAGGTGAGCAGCAGGGTGGGATTCAGGTGGCCTGGTTTTACAGCTGGAGTTTAAGCAGGGAGGGGCATATTCATCGGGATAGGTGGAGTTTTCTCAGAATAAGGAGGGTATTTCCAGGAAATAGGGTGATGCCCTCTTTTTGTCCTTAGTTGGTCTGCCTCACAACTGTCCTGGTGCCAAAGGGTGTGATTTTTAGTATGTTAATGAGTGTTTAATGTATTTGGAAGTGAGGTCAGGGTCCATTTCTCCTCCATGTTGGAACCAGTTTTGGCAGGTCTGCTATCTATACCCTCCTTCCCGACATCCTGCAAGAATACACGGAATATTTAGAATGTAAACCAACATCTAGCTGAATGTAAACACTGGCCAAAGTCCCCAACCCCATCCCTGCTCATGGCTGGCCATCCACCTGCTGTAACACAACCAAGGAGTGCTCAGGCTGTGTGATTCCCAGACCCACGGGTTAACCCACTGCATTCGTTTCCTATTACTGCTGTAACAAATTACCACAAATCTAGTGGCTTAAAACACCACAGTTGTCTTACAGTTCTGGAGGTCAGAAGTCCTAAAATCAAGGTGACAGGCACTCTGTGTTCCTTTTCAGAGGCTCTAGGGGAGAATCAGTTTCCTTACCTTTTCCAGCTTCTAGAGGCTGCCTGCCATCCTTGGCTTCTGGTTGCCTCACTGGACTTCTGTCTTCATCTCCTCCTCTAATTCCTGCCTCTCTCTTATAAGGAAGGACCCTTTGATTACATCTGACCCACCTGGATAATCCAGAATAATCTCCCCATCTCAAGATCCTTAATTTAATCACACGAGCAAAATCCCGTTTGTCACCTAAAATGGCCTATGTTCTGTGGATTTGGATGTGAACATCTTGGGGCAGGAGCCATTATTCTGCTCACCACACTCACTGCCTATGTTTACTATGCAGTATTTTTGTTGTTTTCCTTAAACATGCAAAGATATGGATAAGCCTGTGAGCACATAAAATTAGAAAAAAGTGGATTGAAAGAATCTGAGACTCCTGAGGAACATGGAAGGGAAACAGACTTTGGGGATGTCAAAGGGGACATGAATCTTATCTATATTGCCCTTTTTTTTTAATGAAAAAATATTTGAAGCAAATATGCAAAATGTTAACGATTTATTCCGGGTGATGGGAAATGGAGGTTTGCTATGTATTTAATTGCATTTTAAAAAACATACTGAACTAGTCTACACAGAAGAGCACTGGGTCTTGGGAGGCGGGGAACGGCGGCTCTGCTTGGGACAGCTGAGACAAGTTACTTGGCCTCTCAGCATCAGTTATTCCCTCTTTAAAACGCAGGTGATTGTTAGGATTGCGGAAGCCCAGGCATGCAAATAATCTGTAACAACGTTCAGTAATTTTTCCGACTCTTAGACCTCACGGTGGCTGGGGCCAGACCAGGGGGCCACCCAGGGTTGTAGAGGTGACCAGAGGTAGGGGTGGAGAGTCCCCAGGATGGGGACCCGGCCGGCTTCAAACCCCTGCAAACCGGGACTCCCGGTGAGTTGGCCCTCCGGGAGGGCAGGAAGCGATGGCAGCGCGCACCGCCCCCAGGTGGCCGTAAGTAGTATACCACACTCTTGGAAAAAGTGCACACGGACGTGAGGATTGAATACTGTTCAACATTGAGGAACTCTCCTTTCCTTTTTATTGCTATGTTCCTACTGCAGTTGCTACCGTGGATCGCAAAAGCACTGCGGCTCCCAGGCCTGAAACTAAGCCAGGGCCTAAAAACGTGGTTAAGGCTAAAGCTTAAGAGTCGCCCGGCCACTATTGGGCATGCGCAGATTCGTGACGACTGGGTAATGGCTGGCAGGGCGTGAAGTGCTACGTCATTAGACTAATAAAGTCTGAGTGTAAAATCTTGTGAACGGAAGGTAGCGTGGCCGAGTGGTCTAAGGCGCTGGATTTAGGCTCCAGTCATTTCGATGGCGTGGGTTCGAATCCCACCGCTGCCACACCGTTGGGTACTACTTTTTATTCACTGTTCTCCCCTACCACGAATCTCCTACTCCTGCCATCTCCCAATCCCTCTTTCCTTTTTATTCTTTCTGAAGGTTACCATTACTATTATTATTCGTAATGGAATGGGGAGGGAAGGAAAAAAGCAAGAACTCCAGCGCAGGCCCTCTCATTCCCTAACCTAGTAACCCACCAGTCTCAGTACCTAAACAACAAAAACGAAAACGTCTTCCTATTACTAGGGGAAAGCATCTGAGATACCTTGAAAAGTTCCTAGCAGGTTGCCTACATCTTTAATTTGACGCTGCAAGGCCTGAGGCCACAGGGAGTGGGCCTCTGCCTCCCAAGGACAAAGGTTAGGTGGGGGTGATTTTAACTGTGCCTTGACTTAAGAAGGGTCCCTGTAGGGCGCGCCGGGTGTCTCGCAGAGAGCCTTCCTCACCTCCTCTCCGCCCCTCCCCCCTCTATTGGTAGGAACGGTGCCAGGTGACTCTTTGGAGGGGTTCAGGTATCTGGGGACTACCCCACATGAGGGTATCAATGTTGAGGTGCCAGTTCCTACTTGGTCTTCGGACTTGGTTTAGGGGCTCTTCATATATTTAGTCATTCAATAATTATTTATGAAGGGGTACTACGCTTCAGGAACTAAGTTCCTTTTGAGGCTAAAAGGTGAACAAGGCACACATGTCTTTGCAATCACAGTTTACATCCAAGTACTTTCATTAATTACACCTGTAAAGAGGGTGGTACAGTGCAACATGCTGAAGTGGCCCAGGGTCAGTGGAGGAAGTGACATTTAGCTGGGACTTTAGCCAAATTAAAGTGGGTGAGGGGAGTTCCAGGAAGAGGGAACAGCATGTGGGAAATCCTAGAGGCAAATGAGAGCCTGGTGAGTCTGAGATGCTTTGAAGGCAATTCAAGGTAGCTGGACAGAGAGCAGTGGAGGAATGGCAAGAAACTGAAGCTGAAATGTTAGGCAAGGGGGACCATGAATGCCACGTTAAGGCTTTGAACTTGATCCTGAGGGCAATGGAAAACCATTGAAAGGTTTTAAGCAGGAGGGTGACATTTCCAATTTTCGATTTAGAAAGTTTCCTCTGGGAGCAGGAACAGGAGGTTCTGTTCAAAGCCTACTGTGATTGTCTAGGAGAAAGGAGAGTAGCTTGTAACATGGGGACAGTGTACAGACAGAGGGGTGGGTCTGACAGAGCTCACTGATGAAGATGTGAAGAAGAGGAACATGTCAAAAGGGGTGCCCAGATTTTGGGCTTGAGCCACTGGATGGCTGGTGGTTCCCTAGAAGGGAACACAGGATGAAGAGGACATTTGTGAAAAAGATGATTCAGTTTGGTTCACACTGAATTTGAGATGAAGGACATGGGGTTTAACAGGAGGTTGGACATTGAAGCCTGGAGGTTAAGAGAACACTCTGAGCAAACAATACGGATTTGAGAAGCACTGGAGACTGAGGCCATGGGAATGGATAAACTTGCCCAGGGAGAGTACGTAGAGGGAGTAGAGGGGCCAAGACAGAACCCTGAGGAACATCATCTTAAAGGGAAGGCGATGGAAGAGAAGCCAGTGAGGAGACAGAGAAGGACTGGCCAGAGACATAGGTAGAAAACAGGTGTGTCATGAAGGCTGAGAAGAGCATTGCAAGGAGGGAATAGCCAACTATGTTGAATGCTGCTAAGAGGCATGGCAACATAAAGACTAAAACATATCTACTGGATTTATGATTTATGAACAAGGTCATTGATGACCATTAAAGGCATTCTGGAATGAGCTGAAGAGAAGAAATGGAAACATAAGTGAGGACAATGCACTCTGAAATTTGATTTTCAGGAGGGGAGAGTGAAAGGAGCAGGAGGGAAAGGGGAAATGGTGAGACAAGGGAAGATATTTTTATTGAGATGAGATAGACTGGGGGATGTTTCAGAAACCTGGCAATGGGTCTACAAAAGGAAATCACTTCAGTACCCACAATGGAAAGCTTATGAATTTACCATGATGGTTCATTCTGATTGGCTGCCCACAGCAACAACAGTTTTCTGCATCCATGATGCTTCTGCTCAGTGTCTCCAAATAAGCTAGGATCTCCTCCTTCTTGACCTCTCAGATCATGGAGGTCTGGTTATCTGGGAAGCCTATAAAATCCTCATGGGGACTCAGCCTGTTTGGTGGGGATGCCACGTCCTTTTCCATCAGGTGAAGACACTTGAGAGAAAGGAAGCTATCTTGGCATAGTGACCCACGCTACCCCCCACACCCAGGGTTTAGACATTCCACTTACAGAGCCTCAGGGAAGGGATGGAGAAATCCAGAAAAAAAAAATTTTTTGCTTTTCGATTTCAAAAGCTGAGATTTGGCAGTAGACAAAGATCTAGAAGATTATGTAAACAGTAAAAACCTGTTTTCCCTGCTCTAAGAACAGATTTCTCAGGATTAGTAGAAAGAGGAAAGTCAGAGAAGGAGGAAGTGAGTTTAGAGGCAAGTGGGTTACTGAGAAGAAAGAATGGGAGCCCCACATGGCCTGAGGTTTGTGGATCTGTGACTGAGGTGGATCCCAGAGCTCAGCTCAAGAACTGGCATGGCAGAAATAACCATGAGTCATGTTTAGGCCAGTGGGCCTTAGGGGGCTACACCAAATTAACCCAACTACAGGGAAATAACTGTACTTCCTGCACTCTTTAAAGTCAGACACAACTCCCATTCCTCATCTATACAATGAGAATAATAAACCCTACTGAAGGGTGGCACTTTCATATAGATGAAAGCCCTTTCCAACTGTCAAGCATTAAACAGACATAAAGAATTATTATTGAACTTTAAAAAATTACACATACATGTGCAATTCAACCTAGCAAAGAGAAGCATCCACTTTTTAGCTGCTTCACAAACTTTCTGAACTGATCAGCAGGGAGGAACACACAGCGATACCCATACCCCACAATGCCCATGCTGGCTCTAACTAACTTAACACATTTGCTCCCCCTTCACCACAGGTTTTCCTAGGCTTGTGATGGTTTTCATCTCTGCCAGGATCCACTGGACACAGTTACATATATATATATTATGATATATACACGGACGTATTTACACATTGGTATCTTGGTACCCACAATAGACACCAAGATGATAGGGAGGTGCTGTTTCTGTGGAGAGCAGGGCTGGATAATAAATTTTGTGGGTTTGAACATTAAAGATCATGGTGATCACTGCTCCTTCATTAGCAAAAAGCAATACTAAATTATAAAATATAGCCAACTAAGTTCTAATTCTTCCCACTATAACTATACTGGTACTTTTTAAAGAAGTCCATTTTTTAAAAAGTTTTTTTTAGATATAATTGACATGTTAATATTAGTTTCTGATGTACATGATTCAATATATAATACTGTATTGTGAAATGATTATCACAATGTCTAGTTATTCATCACCAGTTACATGTTTTTTTCTTGTGATGAAAACTTTTAAGATCTCTCTTAGCAATATATACACAAATCATCAAACATAGTAACCATGCTGTACATTTCCATTACATATTTATAGCTGGGAATTTGTATCTTTTGACCACCTTAAAGTCTTTGTTTTTTATTTATGTTTTTGCTGGTACAGAAGCCTGTGATTACAATAAGCTGAGTCATCCACAGACTCATAAACTGGAAACCCAAAAAGGCCAGGTTGGTCTAGGCAGAAGCCTGGGGTTCCAGCATCCTTCCAATCCTGGCTATCAACACAAAGAGAGACCTGCACGAGTGAAGGAACCCAAAACATCAGGGTAGCAGCGTATCAAACGCAGTTCTGGAATGGGTCTAATCCAAAATGCCAAGACGATCTCAGGACAAGCCCGGAGAAGCTTGGGCAGTGAGTAGGGTCCGGAGTTCCTAGACAGGCAGCAGCAGTGAACACTGCAAACCCCGCCCTCGACTGCACTAGCCGCTGGATTGCTGCGGCCGCCCAGAGAGCTCACCTAGAGGGCGTGCGAGAGGGGTGGAGCCACAGGGGAGGGGCGGGGCTGAGGCCGAATCACAAGTAGGAGAGGGGAGGGACCGAGGCCAGTTCCGGAAGTAGAAACCAAGGGGAGGGCTCAGACGTACTGGTGGGGCCAGAAAGAGGGCGGGGCCAGGTGGGTGAGGGAGAATCCGGGATCGGGACAGGCTTGGGCGTGAGCGGGGAGACGGTCCGCAAGGCGAAGCCGACTGTAGGGCTAGGACTTCGTCAGTAACCGGGTCAGGCCAGAAGGAGAAGCGGGACCAAGACCCGAAGGATATAGAGTGGACGAAGCAAGGGCGTAACCCACAGGGTGGGGCGGGCCCAAGTCCAGGGGCGGGGAAACGGGCGGGCCCAGGGCGCATGGGGGCGGGGCCCGGCCCAAGCACGGAAGGTGAAGCGGGGGCTGGGACAAGGCAGGTGGCGAAGCTCAGAAGACGGCCGGCCGCAGGCCTGGGAAGAGTAGGGCCAGGGCGAGCAGGCCGAGCAGCAGCAGCCCGAGCAGCAGCCGCAGGAGCGTCCGTGCCGTGAGGCCGCGGGGCCGCCCGGTCATGGACTGCACGTACAGTTCCACGGCGTCAGTGAAACTGAACTTCTCGGGCGCGTAGCCGAGCTGGGCCCGGGCCTTGGCGATCTGGAAGGTGTGCGTCACAGCCACGCTGCGCACCTGCGGGGAGAGGCGGGGCAGCCGAGGGCGGGACTGGTGAAGGTGGGAAATGTCCTCCAGCTTGTTTCACAGAAGGGAAAAGAGAGGCAGGGACTTCCTTTCCATCGCACCGCAAGGTTAAAGGACCTGTAATCTGGCTCTTGCTCCTGCTACACCCTCGTCAGGCAGGACTTCCTTTCTCCTTTCCATTTCCATTTTCCTTGAGGGCACCGAATCTTGACGCCTTTTAAGCATCTCCCTGACCCTTTTGAACTAATCAGTACCCCAAAAGTAAAAGCCCCACCCACCTCTGCACTCTCCTTCACCGTCCTAGACTGTGCTGGGAACCAGGAAGCCCTTGTTTATATTCTTGGGTAGCGCTGGGAGACGCTTACCGCCCTGCCTGTGGCAGGCAGCTGCTCTATGAAAAACCATCTCCAGGAAATACTCCTCAGCCCCAGACCAAGTGTGACCAGGCAGGCCCCATGAAGACTTCACTCTCTGGCAGATTAAGCTTCCCTAAACAGGAATTCAATTATGCAGAAGTGATCACTCTCCAGGGTGTGAGCTGTGATGCTCCCTCACTGCCAGATGGCCTGGGGCCTGCAAGGCTGCAAGGGTAGTGCTGACAGCTGTCAATCACTGAACAGCACTCTGTGACTGGCCGGAACTAAATCCTTTCTAGGCCTTTTTATGTTATGTAATCCTCTGAGGTACGCTACCACCATCTCTTCTTTACATATCTTAAAGTTGAAGATCAGAGAGGCTAAGTGACTTGTCCAAGGTCACATAGGAGTCAGATTCTAGCTGGCGTTTTTCCCTGTTGTGCTGGGATTGGGAGGATGCTCTCCACCTGATTCGTTTCTTCCTCTCTTGTTCCTCAGCTGCAAACTGGGAAGGGATTCACTAGCTGCTTGGTGCTCTCATGGCACTGAAACATCCCCTGGGGTCAAGCCCTTGGTCTTGGATGCTTGTGGGGGGAGAGAGGCCAGTTCTTGACCCTTTTTTGCCCCAGCCAGTAAGTTCAGGGCCTTGGGGGATGCAGCGGAGAGCTAGATAAACAGGATCCTGGCACACTGTATTCTCAGATCTCAGCCTAGAAGTCACTTCATTTGTGAAGTCTCCCTAACTTGAGAACTGGTTTAGGTGCCCCTTCTGTGTGCTCTGAAGTTCCTCATCATTTCCCCCAGTAAAGCCCTTATCACAATGTGTTGAGTTGCTCTCTTCCTGGGCTTTCTTCCCCTTTGGACTATGAACTCCTTGGAGTAAGGACTATATATTTCCTCCATTGCTCAGCACAGTGACTGGCACACAGTAGGTGCTCAAAAATGTTAAACTGAACAAACGACCATATAAAGACAAAGCAGAGAAAGGACACCATCAACAGAACAAAAAGGCATCCTACAGTATGGGAGTATATATTTGTAAATGACATATCCGACAAGGGATTAACAACCAAAATATATAAAGAACTCACACGCCTCAACACCCAATAAGCAAATAACTCGATTAAAAAATGGGCAGAGGATATGAAGAGACAATTCTCCAAAGAAGAAATTCAGATAGCCAACAGACACATGAAAAGATGCTCCACATCACTAATCATCAGGGAAATGCAAATTAAAACCACAATGAGATATCACCTCACACCAGTTAGGATGGCCAGCATCGAAAAGACTAAGAACAACAAATGCTGGCGAGGGTGCGGAGAAAGGGGAACCTTCCTACACTGCTGGTGGGAATGTAAGCTAGTTCAACCATTGTGGGAAGCAATATGGAGGTTCCTCAAAAAACTAAATAGAAATACTATTTGACCCAGGAATCCCACTCCTTGGAATTTACCCAAAGAACACAACTTCTCAGATTCAAAAAGACACATGCACCCCTATGTTTATCGCAGCACTATTTACAATAGCCAAGATATGGAAGCAACCTAAGTGTCCATCAGTAGATGAATGGATAAAGAAGATGTGGTACATATACACAATGAAATATTATTCAGCCATAAGAAGAAAACAAATCTACCATTAGCAACAACATGGATAGAGCTAGAAGGTATTATGCTCAGTGAAATAAGGCAGGTGGAGAAAGACAAGTACCAAATGATTTCCCTCATTTGTGGAGTATAACAACGAAGCAAAACTTAAGGAACAAAACAGCAACAGACTCACAGACTCCAAGAAGGGACTGGTGATTACCAAAGGGGAGGGGTGTGGGAGGGCAGGTGGGGAGGGAGGGAGAAGGGGATTGAGGGGTATTATGTTTAGTAGACTTGGTTTTGGGGGTCAAGGAAAAAACAGTGTAGCACAGAGAAGGCAAACAGTGAATCTGTGTCATCTTACTACACTGATGGACAGTGACTGCATTGGAGTATGGGTGGGGACTTGATAATATGGGTAAATGTAGTAACTACATTGTTTTTCATGTGAAACCTTCATAAGAGTGTAATTAATAATACATTAATAAAAATTAAAAAGAAATAAAGAAATAAAGAGAAAAAAAAAGACAAAGTAGAGGGCTGGTTGGTATGTCACAGACTGACCAGCAGAGTGCGCGTGAGCCACAGTGCCCAGAAACTCCCTAAGTAGCGCTTTGCTGGAGCTGAAAGAGAAACCCAAAAGTGAAATGGCAGGAGGAGAGCCGAGTCCCTGCCCCACCACAGTTCAGCAGCACCTTGGCAGCTAATTTACGTGGATGTGATTTCTGACTCATTTCAGAAGCTGGTGGTTACATCATTTAGGTCTGGGTGGGGTTCAAAGGTCAACTCTTGCTACTTGAGTGAGGGATTGTGGGCAAGTTATTTCAACCCTGTGTCTCATTTTCTCCTCTGTAAATAGAGATGGTAATAGAATATACAATTTAGAGTAGTAGTGAAGATTAAATGAGATAAGGCACAATGCCTGGCATATTGTCAGCACTCAGCTGATGGTATTGTCTTTTTCTCTCTTCTGCTAGTCTGGATAGTTCAAAGGAGAAGCCACAGGAGGATTGCTTCTTTCTGTTGCCCATTTTCTATACCCTGAGGTAGACAGCACTGAGCTTGGAGTATGAAGCTGACTCCAGAATGGTGGGACCTTTGGCAAGTCACTAACTTCTCTAGGGCTTAGTTTTTCATCATAAAATGGGACTCATCATCTTTTGCCCTTCCTAACTCAGTAGGGCACCAGAGAGAATCAAGTGAAACAGAGGAATAGAAGGATTTTTCAGATAACACCAAATACCATTTGCTGCTTTACTGTTTACAATCTGCATTCAAACATTCTCTTTCAAACTGTGTATGCAAGTAGAAAAATGCATCATCATTATTTGAGAATAGTGTTCTGTACACAGTAGGTACTTGATATATACTTATTATTAAGTATGAGTAGTGAACCTAGAGCCATCAATCAGGCTGTGTGTGTGTGTACTGAGAGTTGGTGGGAGTGGTGGCATTCAAAAAAGTGAATGTCACAGAACCTGCCTTTGGGAGCCTGTGGTCTGGCTGGGAAGATAAGCTGCTTATGAATGAAATGACAGTGCTCAGGGATGGGCTTGGAGCTGTTGCATTTGAGACCAAGAGGGCACAGCCTAAACAAAAGCCCAGAGGTTGGGATGATTATAAAAGACCTAGCGTTAGATTTGGGCCCACGTGGAAGGTTCTGAAACCTCAGAGGAGCATCCAGTTATGGTGTCAAATGGGTGAGGGGTGTGGAAATGGGGTGGGAAGGCTCGTGAGGGGGCACAGGGATCTCCTGGCAGCAGCCCACTTACCTCACTCCGGGTGAGCAGCGGTGGGGCACTGCAGATGGGCCTTAGGGCCAGGTGCAGATACTCCATTACGGTGGCTGTGGGGGGAAAGAGGGGCCAATGACCAGGCTGCCTTGTTTTATGTATGCTCCAGGGAGGCCCCTGGAGACACATCAGTTGGGGACATTATTTGCTTTGCTAGGGAGAGCTTTCATTTTGCAAACATTTCCCTGTCCTTGGATTCCTTTAAATCAGCAGTCCTCAGCACACACCAGGTGCCTTGTTTGGCTGTGAAATGTGTCACAATAAGTTCTTAGTAAAGGCCTGGCATTTTAACCTAATCTGAGCAGATTCAAAGTTACCTCTACAATTGTGTCTCTCTCTCTCACTCATTTCTCTTGAACAGGAGAAAAGAAGTCGGAGCAGTGGTTCTCAGCCTGGGCTGCATTCTGGACTACTACTAAAAATGCTTATGCTCCACTCCCACCCCACCCCAACATAATTGGCCTGGAATTAAGAACCACTGAGTTATAGTTAGCTTGCTAGGAACTGGAAATTTGCATACAGTCCTGTAAAACCACCAGAACTTTTCTCAGCTGGGATCAGAGAGTGGCGATCATTGTGGCAATGCTGGCCATAAGACGTGTCCCACGTGTGTGCTCTGGTGGACCAAAGTTTGCAAGCCCCTGCTTTAAATGGCACATAGAGGGCTTTTAATCCACATATTCCTCTCCTTACCTGTCAGGTAAACCAAGGAAGTAGGCACCTGGATCCAGGGCTGGCTGTGCCCTAGCTTCTCAAACTGCAAGGAAACATGGCCTGATAAGAGAACAGGTCCTTCAGGGCTCATATGGAAAGGACACATGTTCCCCTTACCTTGGGGCCAGCAGAGGGTGATGAAATATTGTAAAATTGGTTATGGTGATGCACAACTCTGAATATAGTAAAACCCATTGAACAGTGTGCTTTAAATAGGTGAATTATATGGTATATGAATGATACCTCAATAAAGCTGTTAAAAGTTGACACGTGAAGGCCTGAATGCCCTGAGGATGCAGCCTCCAGTGCAGGGTTTCTGGTCGACCACTTCCTGGCAGGCCTGGCCCCTGAGGAGGCTGCAGGCTGCTGGGGGAGGAGGCTGGGGTTCTGGAAGGGGCTGCAGCATTGGAGACCCCAAGACTAACAGCTCCCCTTGTTCTTTGGTCCACCTTCTACCTACCCCTTACAGAGCTTACCACACAGTATGGGGGATAACATGCAAAATGCCACAGGGCAAGAAGTCAACATAAATGGGGAAGCACGCTGGACTATGGCAAACTGGGGAAGCAGTACTTGGCCCCCCAAATGAGCAGCCACAACTCAGCTCCAGCCAGTTCCAATGTTGCCCAGGGGACACTGTTGCCAGAACTGATTTTTAATCTTCCAAAATATTCTGGAGCTTTTGGAAGTAGGAAAGAGTGATAGGAAGAGAAGACATGGGGATTCCCAAATTCTCACTGAGGGTAGAGGTGGGCATCTGGGCACCTACCAGTGGGGCCATCCACTCGAAGAGGTTGACGCTTTCCCCGTCATTGATGTAGTATGCCTGTCCACTCTGAGGGGGACACAAAGGGAGGGGGACAGTCAGGCACCCACCCACTGCCAGACCCCAACCTTTCAGATGTTTCCCAGCAGCCACCCCAAACCCTGGCCAGTTCTCCTGAGCAGCCATTGAGGAGTCATGGCCAGCCCCCAGCCCTGGCAAGAGACTTGGCAATTCCCTTTGAATTCTGGGGCTGCCACACTGGCTGTATGATCTCATGGAGTCACTTAACCTTTCTGTATCTCAATTTCTTCATCTGAGGAATGGGAGAATAAAATGAGATCTCCCTCTTGGGCTGTATGGAGATAAATTGTGATGGTATATGTAAGACGGTTAGCATTTGGTGATTATTATTTCAGGATCAACAATACCCACCTCACATAGTCACTGTGAGGGGCTAATGATGTTCTATAAAGAACCAACCCCTCTTCTAAGATCAAGAACAAGACAAGGATGCCAACTCTCACCACTTCTATTCAACATGTACTGGAAGTCCTAGCCATGGCAATCAGACAACACAAAGAGATAAAAGGCATCCAAATTGGTAATGAAGAAGTTAAACTCTCACTATTTGCAGATGACATGATATTATACATAGAAAACCCTAAATACTATACCAAAATACTACTAGAACTAATACTTAATTCAGCAAAGTTGCAGGATACAAAATTAATGCACAGAAATCTGTTGCATTCCTATATACTGACAACAAACTAGCAGAAAGAGAAATTAAGAAAACAACTTCATTTACAATTGCATCAAAAAGAATAAAATACCTAAGAATAAACCTAACCAAGGAGTTAACCTATACTCTGAAAACTACAAGACACTCATGAGAGAAATTAAAGAAGATACCAAAAAATGGAAATACATCCCATGCTCATGGATAGGAAGAATTCATATTGTCAAAACTGCCATCCTGCCCAAAGCAATTTACAGATTCAATGTAATCCCTATCAAAACACCAACAGCATTCTTCAACGAACTAGAACAAATAGGTCTAAAATTCATATAGAAACACAACAGACCCTGAATAGCTAAAGCAATCCTGAGAAGGAAGAATAAAGCTGGGGGGATTATGCTCCCCAACTTCAAGCTCTACTACAAAGCCACAGTAATCAAGACAATTTGGTACTGGCACAAGAACAGACCCATAGGTCAGTGGAACAGAATAGAGAGCCCAGATATAAATCCAAGCATATATGGTTAATTAATATATGATAAAGGAGCCATGGATATACAATGAGAAAATGACACCTCTTCAACAGTTGGTGTTGGCAAAACTGGACAGCTACATGTAAGAGAATGAAACTGGATTATTATAAGTCATGAAACCATTAAACTCTTAGAAGAAAACATAGGCAAAAAAATCTCTTGAATACAAGCATGAGCAATTTTTTCCTGGACACATCTCCTCAGGCAAGGGAAACAAAATAAAAAATGAGTAAGTGGGACTACATCAAACTAAAAAGCTTCTGTTCAGCAAAGGACACCATCAGCAGAATAAAAAAGCATCCTACAGTATGGGAGAATATATTCATAAATGACTCATCTGATAAGTCATATATACATAATGCCTCAACACTCAAAAAACAACCCAATTAAAAAATGGGTGGAGGACCTAAACAGACACTTCTCCAAAGAAGAAATACAAATGGCCAACGGGCACATGAAAAGATGCTCCACATCGCTAATCATCAGGTAAATGCAAATTAAAACCACAATGTGATCTTACCTCACACCAGTTAGAATGGCCACTATCCAAAAGACAAGAAACAAGAAATGCTGGCAAGGATGCAGAGAAACAGGATTCCTTCTACACTGCTGGTGGGAATGCAAATTGATGCAACTGCTGTGGAAAGCAGTATGGAGGTTCCTCAAAAAACTGAAAATAGAAATACCATTTGACCCAGTAATTCCACTCCTAGGAATTTACCCAAAGAAAACAAAATCCCTGATTCAAAAAGATATATGTGCCCCTATGTTTATCGCTGCATTATTAGCCAAGATAAGGAAGCAACCTAAGTGTCCATTAATAGATGAATGGATAAAGGAGATGTGGTACATATACACAGTAGAATATTATTCAGCCATAAAAAGGAAAGAAATCCTGCCATTTGCAACAACACGGATGGAGCTAGAGGGTATTATGCTCAGTGAAATAAGCCAGGAGGAGAAAGACAAGTACCATATGATTTCACTTATTGGTAGAATATAAAAACAAAGCAAAACAGAAGGAACAAAACAGCATTAGACTCACAGACACTGAGAAGGGGGAAGGGTGGGGGCAAGTGCAGGGGGCAGAAGATGAAAGGGCACAATAATTCACAATCACAATATAAGTTGATCACAGGGACTGTTGAGCCACTGTGATGTACATTTGAAACCAATGTAAGATTGATTGTATATTAATGATACTTTGAAAAAAGAAAGTAAGAACCACCCCCTACTCCCCAGTTTCCCTGAGCCAACGGTCCCGCTAGCCATCTGCAGTTGGGGAGGAATGTTGTTTGTTAGCCAGGAGTCCCCTGGGGATGGGCCCTGCCTGCTGCCCATGGCAGGAGAGAGAGGAGAGCTTTGCAGGAGACTCACAGCCACATAGGCCTTGGCCGCTGTGAGGGCCTCGGCCGCCAGCACATGTGCCTGAACCAGATTGCGCACGTGGACCCAGTTCATCTGTGTCCTGTGGTCTCCGAATCGGAACATGAACAGTTTCTTCTTGATGAGGCTCTGGAACAGAGGTTAAACACAGACCTAGTCCTGGAGAGGCTTTACACTCCACCTATATGCTGACAGCTCCCAAATTTCTAGCTCCAGGCCAGACCCTTCTGCTTTAGATCCAAGGATAGATGCTTTCCCACCATCTGCATGTAGCTGTCTAAAGGACAGTGCAAACTTGTCTGTGTCCTGGACAGAGCACTGACTTCCTGCCCGTTAGTCTGCTCCTCCCTTCCATCCCAGCCGACAGCACTCCACCACCCAAGCTAGAACCCTGCAGCCCACCTTTGGCTCCCTTTTCTCATGCTCCACATCCAGCCATCTGCAAATCTAGTTGGCTCAACTATTACCCTCTGTCTGGAATCCAGCCACTTCTCACACCCTGACTGTTGCCCTCTTCTTTCACCTGGATACGCAAAGAACTCCTGCTGGTCCCCACTTCCTGCCACAGCCCTTCAGGCTGTTCTCCACACAGTCAGAGGGATCCTTTTGAATCCTAAGTCACAACCTGTGTTTCTCCTGCTTAGACCTTTCTAAGATGCCCATCCTGCCAGGCTGAAAGCTGAAGTCCTTGCCAAGGCCAAGGAGGCCCTTCTTTTCTGGTCCCACCTACTCTCTGACTTCATCTCCTGTTCAGCCCACCCTCCGCAAATCCCCTTTGCCCAACTCCTGCCTCACAGCCTCCTCCTTGGAATATGCTCATAGGTTCCCATCTCAGGGCTCTGGACGAGCTGTTCCCTCTTCCTGGAAGGCTCTTCTGCCAAAAACCTGTGTGATGCGCCCCATCATCTTCAAGCTGATGCTCGCATGTCCCTGCTTGTTTCAGCTCCCTCGCACCCTACTGCACAGTGCCTGGCATCTTCGGCCAGTCCTTATCATTTATCCTGCTTATTATCTATCTGCCTGTGTGAGACTACAAGCCCCACCAGGATAGGAATCCTTGTCTGTTTTGTTCACTGATCCTGTCCCAAAACGTGAATAGTAATCTTTCCCATTTGCAGGTTTGTGCCCAGGCTGTCTGCTCTGTTTGGACCATCTTCTCTATCATCCATTTCCTTGGTTAATTCCTTCTTTCCTTTCTGCACAGGCTTCACATCCTCCAGGAAGCCCTCCTGGACCTCTCCTGCCAGGTCCTCCCTGCTTTGCTCCCATCTTCTCATTCTTCTCTTTACACAGCCCCCACCACACTGATCTGTGACTCTGGCATCTGTCTCCTGACCAGGCTGTGAGGAATCCGAGGGCAGGGCCTAGCATCCTTGGCACCATATTCCTGGCATCTGTCTTTCTCTGGAGCGAGGTTTTCTGCATGAAGACCCTTGTGCTGGTAGCCGGAGGTGACCCATCTGGACCTCAGGGAGCCTGTACCTCAGTGGAGGCAGTAGGCTCCCTTCTGCTTTGGAGTCATAGCTCTGTGTCTCCTCCACCTGTGCCTAGGTCTGGCTGGTACACGGTGCAAACCCTCTTCCTGGCAGGTCTTCTTCAGGGCCAGGGGCATCTCCCAGAACTGAGAGTCTCAGGCTCGGGACACTGCCCCCGAAGACTGATGCAAGACTGATGGGCTAGGAGGACCCCAGTCCCATGCACACATCAGCCAGGCTCCTCCTGTGCCTCAGGCCCAGGGCTGGGACAACATACCGCCACGCGGGGCAGGTGCCTCTGCTCTTCAGGGCCATAGATCCCTGGAGGCCGGAGCACACAGGTCCGCAGAGTGCCTCCTCCTAGAACACAGGGGAGGGCATTCAAGGATCTGGGAAGGGGTGGGCCAGCATGGAGAGGGAGAGAAAGGCTCTCCACACTTCCTGGTCCTTATCTGGACAGGTAGGTGGGGAACAAGGGCCCTGGGGTTTCCTCATTAATTAATTATTCTCTTAGTCAATCAGTTGGTCATTCAACAAACACCATTCAGCACCCTCCATCCCTCTCCACCCCCTCCACTAAGCCCCAGGATATATGCTATGGAGATCCAAGGACAACCAAGAAATGGTCCCTGCCCTCAGGATGCTCACAGGCCAGTGACAGAGACAGGACCTTGATGAGATACGAGATAAGTGCGGGCCCATGAGAGTTTACCCAGCACTTAAACACACTCTCCTTTAACTCCCCCGAGAGTCCTACTGTGCCCATTTTACAGAAGCACACAGACCCACACTCCCTCATGCCAACAGCTATGTTTCTTTCCTTTTTCTGACCATCAGTTAGATAAGGAGTGATGGCTCCCAGAGAGGTCCCTACTGTGTGCCTGGTGCTCTAGTAAGCCAGGACTTTCTCCCACAAGACAACCCTTCAAGGTAGGAGCTGTTATTATCCCTGTTTTATGGATAAAAGAGTCAAGACTCAGAGAAGGGATGTGACTTGCCCAAGGGCACACAGTTCAGCCTAGTGGAGCTGAGATGGGGGACCCAAGCCCAGGTTCTTTTGACCTTCCTTTGGGGGACCCCTCTCCCTTTACACAAGGTTTGGGGGCACTGTCAGGCTAGATGTGCCACCCTCGTGAGATGGTAGCCATGGGACCCAAGGTGACATGTTCTCACCCAGAAATGTGGCCTGGGCATCACTGGCACCAGAATATAAAATCCCAGGAGTGGGTTCACCCTGAAGAGCTCCTGCTGCCAGGTGCTTGGAGCTGCTTGACTCTGTCCTTTCCAAGCCCTGGTGGTCATTTTTCTGGAAACATATTTTCCAGAAGCTATCCCACATCCTTCCACCATAAATGCTCTTTTCCTCATAAATCAACCAGGGCCAGTATCTCCAGGCCACAGCCAAACCCCAACTGCTCCCCCTCCAACACCTCCACTTCACACTGACACCCAGTATAGTGCGGGGTGTGTGCTGGTACCCGAAATGGTATGGCCATGTCCAAGAACCTGTGGCTATGACCTTATTTGGAAAAACGGTCTTTGCAGATGTAATTAAGTATCTCAGAATGAGATCATCTTGGATTATCTGGTGAGCCCTAAATCCAATCTCAAGTACACTTACAAGAGACTCACAGAAAGGAGACAGATGGAGGAGAGGAGGCCATGTGAGGACGGAAGCAGAGATTGGAGGGATGCAGCCATGACCAAGGAGTGAATGGGGCCATGAGAGCTGGAAGTGACAAGGCGGGGTTCTCCCCTAGAGCCTTTGAGGGAGCATGGCCCAGCTGCCATTTTGATCTGACGCGTGGCTGCGAACTGTGAGAGAAGAAATTTCCATTTGTTTCATGTCACCAAGCTTGTCATCATTTGTCCTGGCAGCCCCAAGACACTAACACACGCAGGACACATCCGTGTTCCCACTGAGCTGGGATCTGCATATCTCAGGACACTGCTATGGGGACCTGGGCCTGAAACTGGGTTAAAGGCAGAGTCTCAGGGTCCAGCTTGGGTAGAAGAAACTCAAAATCACCCAGATGACTGTGGCTGGACTCCTGAAAGGCAGGTATCAGGTGAGCTCTTTTGTAAACAGCCTGCAGCTAATTTTAAACTGTGGGTCACCTGGGCTTGATTGAGGGGTGGGGGGTTGGGCTGCAGCCGATGTTGGCCAGCAGGGCACTGGGCAACCACGTCATAAAGGGGCAGGGCCCCGGGTAACCATGACTCCTGGCCATGGAAAGCTGGGGATGCTGATGTAAATAATTCTAGGCCAGAGGATTAGGTGTCTGGTTTGTAGGCCACTAGACCAGCCGGAGGAGGCCCAGGTAGAGAAGTGAATTCAACAGCACAGGGTCAAACTCCTGGGAAAACACAGCTGGATGTTCCCTTTGGGGCTAGGGGTCAAGGCCTGACAGGCCCAGTTGACAGGGTGGAGTGGGGAAGATTTTAGGGAAAAGAGCCCATGCATACGGACCTGCTCGGCTGTGGCTACAATGAAGCACGATGGTTAAGTCCCAGGGTCTGGGGTTAGACCCCTGGGAAGGAGGGAGATTCAAATCCCACCTCTGCCACTTAACAGTTGTGTGACTTTGAACAAAGTGTTACTTAACCTCTCAGGCTCAGTTTCCTCCTCTGTAAATGTGGAGATTCAAAGCATCCCCTACTCTCCAAATGCACACAGCCCCTGAGTTTAGATAGTGAGGAAAACCAAGTTTCCGATTCTTTATAGTGTCTGGATTTTAGGAAACAAACAGTGACAATTCGGAGAGCAAGGAATTTATCTGTATCTATTTGGCTCCTGAGTTTAGAAAGCAAGGAATACCTAAGGATCTTACCTCATATGGATGCTGTGAAGAATTAGCGTGACTTTCACATATAAAATTAGCATGTGAAATAGGGCCTGGCATATTGTAAGCATTTGATAAATACAAATTGGTCATATTCTTTTTTTTCTTTTTAGCAGGGTCCATCATTTCTTTTTTCCTACTAGCTCTTTGAGATAGGTGCCCCCATCATCCCCTATTTTATAGATGAGGAAACTGGGGCATGGAAAGGGTGAGTGCTTTGCCCACGATCACATAGCTAAGAGGTGGTGGAGCTTGGATTTGAACTCAGTTCAGGGTGATGCCAGGTTGTAGGTGCTTAGTTACTGCACCATACTCCCACCTGCCCACAATCTCTCTTTAAGAGACAATATAGTGAGGTAGCTGGGGCTGACCTTTCTGGCAAGCTATTGAAGGTTAAGCCTGAGGGTCCCTCACTTGCACAGTCCTCCCCAAGTGCTATGGCTCATTCCTTATTCATAATTCCATACTCTTTTATCTAAAGAGGGTCCTTAAACTCCTCAGTGGAAAAAAAAAGAATACACCTCTCTGGTTGCTTCCTTACCAGTTCAGGAGCAACATGAGGGCAGAGATTGGGCCTAACTTGTTCTGGGCTGTATCCCCACATAGCAGGTGCTCAAAATTTGTGGAATGATGAATGACCAAGGCCCAGAGAAACACGTTTGGTAGGAAGGAGAGCCTCAGCAACATATCAGCTAAAAGCTAGAATCACACATGTATTTTGGGGAGGCAGCAAAGGGCATGCACATTTGTGCTGAGCAGGGCCCCACAATACTCACCTGGTAGAGGTGTTCCATTGGCCATAAGGGTCAACTGGTCCGCGATGGCTTTGGTTCGGGAGTAGTGGTCCATGTGCTGTGAGAGGACAGGGAGAATGGAGCCACCAGATGGGGCTGGTGACACTTCTGGCAAGCCCACCCGGCCCGGTCACAGGGCTGCACCTTTGCTTCAGACCACACAGGGGCTGGATTCTGGGGACTCTCACTGGTGAATGGCCAGCTCTGAGCCCCCCTGTCCCTCTCCCTCTAGATGGGAGCAGAGTTCAGAGCAGTAATAACAACCAGGGCGCCTCGCCCACCAGCCTCAAATGCCTGCTTGGGATGCTAAAACTGGGGGTATGCTGGGCAAATCATTAACGTGTAGTCCTTCAGCGTTCCCACAGCATTTTTGCTCACACCATCTCATTTCCTGTTCTCCATACCCCCACCAGGGTGGTTTTATCAGGCCCAGATGAATAAAGGAGGTTCAGGGTAAAGTGACTTGCTTAGGGTCCCACAGGTAGAAAGTGGCCTGGCTGGCTCAAGGCCAGGTCTGTCTGATTTCAAACCCCACAGGGCCTGACCAGCTGAAATAGGAGAAACCTCATGCCACCCAGTTTTGGGGACCCACTCTTCCTGGGACCACCCTGAGTTGTGACCTGACCCTGGTTCCACCCACCCTCACCCACCCCTTGAACCGTGGGTCCCGCCAACCTCTCCTGGAAGCCAGGTACCTTCTCCAATGGGAAATATGGCACAGAGTCCTCATCGCCCTGTTCTATGGGCTTTCCGCCAAATACGACATTGATGGTGCTGGTGTAGACAAGCCTTGGAACCCGCCGGCGGACACAAACTGCAGTGACAGGTGCACACACACACACACACACACACACACACACACACACACACGGGGCCAATGTGAGCAGGGAGTGGGCTGTGGAGGGCCCAGAGGGACCTCTTGGGTGAATCCACTGATCTCTACCCAGGCTCCAACACACACCCTGGTCCCTTGGGCCCCCCAGAATACAGAGCTGCTCAGGAGGGAAGGGGTGTGGGTCAAGTGCCTGCTCCGTGGCCCCTAGGGACCAGGCTGGCTCATCCTCCTTCTCAGTGGCTCCTGAGCTTCCTTGTCAGGGACAGGTCAGAAGAAAGGTTCACTCATTGGGAAAATAGAAAAAAGACACTCTAGAATCAGAGAGAAAAATGGGATGCAGGATAAAGCAGGATGTGCCCAGAGAACCCAGCTGTGGCTCTTCTACTTTGGTGCTTCAGTGACTTTCCTTACTCCCAACCCCTAATGCCCATGTGAAAACTCCACTCCCGTGTCCCCAGCCATGCTAAGGCCACACTGACCTACCCCATGCAAGGGCTGGGCAGGTCTGCAGTACAGGAAGGATGTGCTGCCCACAGGCCCCTGCTAGTGTGGGCAGGGGAAGGGGGGAGGGTCCCACCTCTGTCCCCCTCCCCTGTCCCCAAGAGCTGGGCCTGTGGCAGGGAAGGGGGAGAAGCAGGAAGCACACAGTGGGTCACACTCAGCTCTGGGCGCCTACCATCAATCACTAGTCTGGTGCCTCCAACATTTATAGACTCAATCTGCTCTTTTTGCAGCTAAAAGACAAGATGGAGGTGGGAAAGTCATGGTTTGCCTTCTGCCTTGTCAGTGAGGCCGTGAGGCAGGGCTTGGGGTGGGTGGATGGGGATTTCAGACTATCTAGCTGGAAGGCAGGGATCCTGAGAGGCCCATGGGCAGCATGGGAGCCCCAGGCTCCAGTGCCCAGCTCTACCACCATCTCCCTGAGCGACCAGGGGAGATTCTGTCTCCTATGTGGCCCTCAGCTTCCTCCTCTATGAGGGCAGACCTCCCTGGGGTGGTCAGCAGCATTAAATAGGCCCCAGGGGTGGACCTGGTACAGTGTTTGGAACAGTAAAGAGATTCAAGATATGTTGGATTGTTTCCTCACTCCGAAAGTCTCTGTTTCCATACCTATAAGATGGACATAGTAATACTGCCCATGCTCTAGCAATGTGGCTGCGTGGGAAAATAAAAACAATTAGTGTACAGTGCGAGCTGTCTCTGTGCCAGGAACAGGGCGAAGCCTTTCCACCTCATTTAATCCTTACAACCACACTAGGAGTCCATATTCACTTTTAAGCTTCATTTACCCTTGTTGCAGTTGTTTCTGTTTAATAGGTAATACAATCACAGGTTAAAAATAATTTACACAGTAAAAAGGGTCCACTGTGAAAAGGAAACCCCCTCCACTCCTGATTCCAAATTTTCCTTCCGCCCATTGCAGAGACAACCACTGTTTCTAGTCTCATGTATTTCTAGAGATACTCAATGCTTATTAATACGAGCACAATTACATGTATGAGTATATACATATTCTTTTTAAAAAACATATCAAAAACTGTTTTTGCACCTTAGAAATTAATTGTTTTTCTATCAGCCACATTCTTTTGAATGGCTGCATGGAATTTCATTGTGTGGATACATCACAATTTACTTAAATAGTCCTCAACTGATGGGCATTTAGGTTACTTCCTGTGTTTTTTGTTATAAAAACAATGCTACAAATATAGAAATAAGTGTGATTTGTGGGTCAAAAGGTATGGGTATGTTTTGATAGATACTGTCACACTGCCCTTTGAAGAGGATCTGACATGAGTGCTAGTAATGTCCACACTTTAAAGATGAAGAAATAGAGGCTCAGAGAGGTTAACTTGCCCTAGGTCACATGGCTAAAAAGCAGCTGAACTGGCATTTGGTGCCATGGATGCAAAATGCAGGCTGGATATAGCTCAAATCCTTCCTGGAGGAGGTGAAGAGCAGCCGTGAATAATACCCGGGCTTGCGGTGTGGCAGGCAGAACCAGAATCTGAACCTGTTCTAACTCCACGTCCTGTATGTGAGGGGCTCACCTTCTCAGCAGTGGACATCCCATATGATGCCACATGGAAGACGCAGTCCACCCCTTCGAAGGCGCGGTACAGGGCTTTCTCATCTCGGACATCAGCCTGAAACAGAGAAGGAAGGCGAAGGGCCAGGAGGTTTGTGTCCAAGGCAAACGGAGATGCCAGCTGTGCATCTTGCCAAGCCCCATAGCTGGCCCCCCGAGCCCACACAGGCCAAGCATCTGTAGGGCCAGGAGAGCCTGTAGAGCAGGATTACTATAGGATTCACTACATGACCCTGCAGGGTATCATCGTGCGTCACAGGGACTCTGCAATCGGTGTCTTGCATGCGCTATCTCATCAACTCCCGTAAGACCCTTCAGAAGCAGATATTAGTGTTCCCTTTCTATGGATGTGGACACTGAGGCTCAGAGATATAGAGCCTTGTGGGGTGGCTGCCCAGCCGGGAAGCACGAGAGTTAGGGATGAAGCTTGACCAGCCTGACTTCAGAGCTTGTGCTCTCCACATCACACCATGGGTTTCATGCCAGACACTATCTCCCCACCTCCACCCCCAGCCTGGACCCCGCGTCAGTGCCCCAACACCCTCATCCCTGTACCTGGATGAACTCAGTCCCTGGAAACAGCTCCCACTGGGGTCTGCGGAGGTCGAGCAGGATGACAGAAGAGCCACTCTTGGCCAGGCTGGAACCCAAGCTAAAGCCCAGGTACCCTCCTCCTCCAGTCACCAGAACCTTCTGCCGAGGGGCCTGCATGGGTGTGGCCTGAGTCTTCCACTGTGGTGCTCGTGTTGGGGCTGTTGTTGGTTCACTGGGTTTGGGCCCAGCCCCAGACCCCCGCCTGGGCCCTGGCCCTGACCCAGCTCCCGGTCCAGGTCCAGACACAGCACCAGGCCCTGGTCCAGGCCCCAGAACAGCACTAAGCCCCAGCTTAGGCCCCGAAACAGTACAAGACCCTTGCCCAGGTACAGAAGCAGCACCAGGGCCTGGTCTAGGTTCTAACACCACACCAGGTCCTGGCCCAGATTCTGACACAGCCCCAGGTCCCAGCCCAGGCCCCGGGACAGCACCAGGTCCCAGAACAGTACCAGGCCCCAGCCCAGGTCCTGATAGAACACCAGGTCCCAGCCCGGGCCCCGGGATAGCAGCAGGCCTCAGCCCAGGCCCCAGGACAGCACCAGGCCCCAGCCCAGGTCCCAGCCCAGACGCCGGTACAGCACCAGGTCCCAGAACAGTACCAGGCCCAGGTCCAGGTCCTAACACAGCACCAGAGCGTGGCCCAGGCCCCAGTCCAGGCCCTGACTCAGACCCCTGGCCTGAGACCCCTCCCCAGGCCTGGCAGACAGGACAGTTCTTCTCGCCCTGGCTTGAAGATTTGCAAGCCTCTGGGGAAGAGCCTGTCGGGTTGGGCTTCATCCTCTACTGAGTCATGCAGACCCAGGTTCTGTCCACCTGTAGGGAAAAGAAGAAGAAAGGATGTTCTAGAGTTGTTTCAAGTCATGTGGATTAGCGGACTGAGGGTAATTCTTGATAGGCTTTAGAGTCCCTCTGAGTCCCCATTGAACTTATCCCTTTCAGAATCTCAAAGACGTCCGAGGTGGCTGCTGCCTCCTTCAGGGAGAGAGAGTCAAAGACAAGGCAGTCAGGCCTTGGGTTTTATAGTCAGGGGAAACCAAAGCCCAAAGTTACCCTGCATGGCTCAGACTGACACCGAGATTCCTGACTTCTCTACCAGTTCCTTGAAATCCCAACTCCCATGCGACACCAGAGGAAGACAGATCAAATCATGCTAAGGGGAAACCCACCAGACTGGGAGACAAACGCTTTCTGACTGGATAATGGGGGAGGACTTCCTGGAGGAGGAGGAGGAGGGAGAGGGAGAGGAGGAAGAGGAGAAGATGTTGAGGAGCAGCAATCCAGGGGGATCCACAGGGCTCTGTGCTCTGGACACCTGCACATGGTTCCAAGTGTGGTGGTGCCTCGGCTCTGACACCTGCTGCCTGGGTGCCAAGTTCCCCAGCAGTGCAAGTGGCTGGTAGTACAAGGTCCACCCAAGCACCCTGCGGGCTTGGGGTCAGGTCTGTGGATATTGGGGGCCAGCACTGGGGATCATGTCCTCCTCACTCCACACTTAAAGTGAGCCAGGCTGTCAGCCTGGGGTCACCATCACCATCAGTGTCCCAGCCCCACCTCCTGCTCCACGATAGGAGAGGCTGCACCAGGTCTGGGATTATCATCATCATCAATACCAGTGGCAACCGTGTACTGTGCGCCAGCCACGGGCAGGCTCTGTGGACACAGAGACAGTACGTCTCTGCCCTGCGTGGCACATGCTGGCCATGAAAAACAACAGGTGATAAAAGAGCCCCAGGCTGTGGTAGTGGTGTCACGGGCAGAGACCCTGAAGTGACAGGGGCTGTGTCTTTTAGTCTCCTCTGTCACTGCCCTGCTCCCCAAAGTTCAGGGTCAAGGATACATTATGCCCTGGATGAGCACGGGCTCTCAAGGGTTTAACAGTGGGGGTGGGGCAGAGACACCCCAAATCTGGGTCATCACAGAGACTGAGTCTAATTCCCCTCACAGAGGGGACAGGATCCAGCCCCAGAGCAGAGCCCTTCTCTACCCAGGCCCAGGGGACTCTGTCCTGGGGAAGGGTCTGTGGGACCAGGGCCATCTTTTTGTCCTATGAAGATGTTTTTATGACAAAGACTGGGACTCTGCCTTGGTACCCATTTTCTGGGTGTGCGTTTGGGTGAGAGCCTTAAAATTTCACTGCACCTCAGTTCCACAGCCGTAAAATGGATCCGAATAACCCTGGCTGCTCCATCTATCTCCCTGGTGGTCATGAAAGAAAAGGTGCCAGAGCCCTTGTCAAATCACTGGACATATGCTTCAGGAGGGCTTT